>PVJS01015290.1:0-39109 GCA_004027185.1 Glis glis
TATATATAATATATTTAATTAGAATACAGATACATATATAAGTGAATGTTTATGAATACTAGTTAAATGAAAGAATATTTTAGGATATTTATTCTTTAGCCACAGGATAACAAAGATCAAACAGACTAAAGACAGAAGTGGTCAGACACTGTCACAAGTTTTAGCATGAATCATTAGTTCGGTGCCATTCTCAGTGGAAAAGTCTTCTTAGTAACTTTTATAGCTTTATGTAAAAAAAAATCTTTTTTGTAGATTCCTACTCAAAAGACTATTATCATAAACAAAACCATACTACTTCTCAGACATCTTTTTCTCTCTAAAATATTCTTTTTTAAGAAATGGCACATAGAACAATGACATCTGGCCCACTGTTCAACCCAGACAGAGAGACATTCAGCACCTTTACATGCTATTTTCTTCCAAAACTTACAATGAAGATGTCTATAGAAGAGCAAGTGAAAAAACTGAAAACAAGATGAGTGTTGGGATGAGAGAATCTATAGATCCTTATTTGTGTGTCTACAACCTGACAGCTCTCAGAACACCCACCTGCATGTTCACTACCCTTCAAATTCCTTTTTCCTCCAAGCGCCTCAAATATGTATATACATAATCCCATTAAATTGAATATGGAAAAAAGTACACTTTTCTAAATTTCATAACAGGATCAATTTTCTTGGGATCTTCACTCATAAAGAATGGATGTATAAAGACCTGTAAATTACCTAACATCAGGGACAGATGCTCAGTAAAGGGTCCATTTGTCTCCCCTTATCCTGAGTCTCATTCAGATCTACAGTTGTATCATTATTTAAGCAAGTGCATGCACACACACGCATGTACAATACAGCATAATGGCGATGAATGTGGGTGTATATGAGCCACACAATTGTCACAGTTGCTTGACAACTACTGACAGGTACTTTACATTGGAGAGTCAGGGGGTACAAAGTAATGAATGGAAGCCTTACCAACTGCCTTGATTTCAGGTGGAAGAAAACTGTCTTCAAAGCAAAAACACTTCCTCTGGGTTATGAAAGAGAAACAGAAAAGCATGTTTGTTTGCCCATTTTAAAATTAAGCTAAATCAACTGTTGTATTGTTACAGAATGGTAACTCATTTCATGAAAAAGTAGCTGATTGTTAGTAAAAAGAAGAGATGGATATGCCTAGTGAATCAGTTCTCAGAGTGTACTCACTGTGGTAAGATGAACTGCTGCTACTGTTTTGGCATGCATTTCTTTTTTCTCTATTATTCACAGTTAAAGAAAAATCTTATTAGACTTGAAAGTTCAGTATAAATAAGTTTATGTTGAACCCAAAGGTAAGCTATTTTGGTATTTTGAAATATTTCATTCCCCTTTCTTCAGTGTCTAATATATAGTTGGCTAATATTTTTAAAATATTAACCATTAAATGCAATTATTTAAATGACCATGGCTTAACTTATTATTTATTTATTTATTTATTTTGTGATGCTTAGGATGGAATCCAGGGGCATTCTACCTCTGAGCTATGCCTTCAGCCCTATTTTATTTTTTATTTGTAAATAGGGTCTTACTAAGTTGCTGAGAGCCTCACTAATTTGCTCAGGCTGACTTTGAACCTATGATCCTCCTGTCTCAGCCTCCCAAATACTAGGATTATAGGGATGTGCCACCATGCCCAGCTTAGTCATTACTCTTGATAAACCATTTTAGTTTATTAACTATTTTGAATTATCTGGGTCACAATATTTCACATGTCCTACTGAAATTGCTATTTTCTATAATAAGCATGGATATCTCTGCTTATACTTTTACTCTTTCCAGTGTAGAACACTGGTTTCCTTCTAAATATTTACCTTTGTTCTCTAGTTTGGATAGTCAAACATAATCACTCAGACATTTATTGAAAAAGTTTTGTTTCTTTTAAACGGTCTACTATCAGATATAGCCAGAGATATAAAACATGATATCAGAGGAAAATTCATACCCAATTTTTCAGATTATATTTATATATCCAAAGATAAAATACACATAGAATTTGAGATTTTGGTTCCATTGTTGATTTTTTTTTTTTTTTACGGTACCGGGGATTGAACCCAGGGGCATTCTACCTCCACACTACACCCCCGGTACTATTTTTTTATACTCTATTTTGAAACCAGGTCTCACGAAGTTGTGGAGGGCCTCACTAGGTAGAGAGAGAGAGAGAGAGAGACAGGGAGAGAGAGAGAGAGAGCTGAGGCTGGCCAGGAACCCGGATCCTCCAGTCTCCGCCTCCCAAAGTACTGGGATTACAAGCGTGCGCCACCACGCCCGGCCATTGTTGATATTTTAAATTACCATCTTCCTAATTCCTTCAACTGTAGAAAATAATGTGAGTTATATTTCTTTTTTCTATTATTTGGTACTGAGGATCAAACCTAGGTGCATTCCACCTCTGAGCTATATCCCCAGTATTTTCTTTTTTTTTTTTTTTGGTGCATTGTAATCATACATCATGATGAAGTTCAGAGTGATAAAGGCTTACATGCACATTAGTGAGCCCTCCCCCAGTTCCCTCCCCCTCTCCACCTCCCCATGCATGACATTTTGATTGGCATTGATAAATTTGTGTATATATATTACGTCCGTTGAAGTATTTCCATTTTCGAGTCTTCCTCCCCCTTTCTACCTCCCTCAGTCAGGTCCCCTCCCTCACTCCACTAAGGTTTCTCCTCCTTTGTCAGAAGAAATACAAATGGCCAATAAATATATGAAAAAATGTTCAACATCATTAGCAATCAGAGAGATGCAAATCAAAGTACTCTGATATTTCACCTAATCCCAATTAGAATGGCAATCATTAAAAACACAAATAATAATAAATGCTGGCAAGCATGTAGAGAAGTAGGAACTTTGTTGGTGGAATTGAAAATTAGTTCAACCACTTTGGAAAACAGTGTGGAAGGTCCTCAGAAGAATGGGAATGAACCAACCATATGACCCAGCTATACCACTCCTGGGTATCTACCCAAAATAATTAAACCAGACTACCATAGTAATGAATGCACATCTATGTTTTATAGCAGCACAATTCATAATTGCCAAACTATGGAAAAAGTCTAGGTGTCCATCAACAGATGAATGGATTACAAAATTTTATGATACACAATGTAGTTCTTTCTACTCAGCTATAAAGAACAAAATTATGTCATTTGCAGGGAAATGGATGGAACTAGAGAATATTATACTAAGTGAGATTAGTCACTCAGAAAAAGTGAAACATCAGATGTTTTCCCTCATATATGGAAGCCAGGGAGAAATTGGGACACAGGAGGGAATCCCCAGCCTTTTCTTTCTTTTTTTTTGAAACAGGGTCTTACTCAACTGCTGAGAGTCTAGCTAAAATGCAGAGGCAAGCCTCAAACCTGCTATCTTCTAGACTCAGCCTCCCAAGTACTGGGACTACTGGTGTGTGGAACCACACACAGCAAGTTATATTTCCCTAGGGAAAAAAGGATTAGGGAAAGGAGATAAAAGGGCAAGCCTTATGCTTGTTTTCATGAGGCTAGGAAAAAAGGAAATAAACTGACAGGAGAGGCATGATTATCTGTTTTATTTTTCCAATTCCTGTTGGCTTGCCCACAATAGAGCAAATTAGAGAAAATAAATTATTCTAAAAGATCCTTTCATTTAACCAATGTTCATTGAGAATTTTCAATGTACATTCCTGTACAGTATCCTTTATAGATAAGAAAACAGGGCCACCAGGAAAATTAAATAACTTTACCAGCAATAACATGTTATGCAGTGATACAACACAGACAAGACCATGCCTCTCAATCTCAAGCCTAAACTCTTCATCCCTGAATTTCATTTCCTTTTGGGGTCTATGCTTATCTGAGTACCCACATAAGGGCTTACTCTCTTTCTTTTTATTTGATTATAATATATTACAGGACCCAAAAATACCAATGCTTACATCTATGGGTTATTTCTGGGAATGCATCTACATTTGGAACCTAAATTTATGAGCTCATCTGCAGTGAAATAAACCCATATAATCTCCTTAAATTTTCCACTTTTACTCCCATTTGGTTTGACTTCTATGTTCTCTTGCGAAGATTTGCCTTTTACTCTCCCTATTGGACAATTTATCCTAGAAAGATTGATCCAAGAGTCATCCAATTTCTGTTAAGATTTCCTTGAATAGCTCACAACAAAGACCATGTATGTAGATAGAAAGTTCAGAAACTTTAGTCCTGTTTAGGAATGTTGAAATTCTCAGTAATTCACTTATTTTCATTCTTTTGTGGAACAGACTGAATCACTGAACATATTCCTATGGATGAGTAACATGGGTTAGTTTAAGACATTGACTCACTACCCGTTTATTGTACTTGAGGTAGGCTATTGAAAGTTGCTTAAGGGAGATTGAAATTTCCAGTTCAAAGTTTTCCCATCACAAGTTTATGTTATCTAACTTACAGAGAGCAAACTGTTCCCAGAACAGTATGACTATTTTATTTCAGTATTTTAGAGTACTAATGTCTTAATAAAGGGGAAACAAACAAATAAATCGTTCCATTTAATGCAAGGTCTTTTATTTCTTGGCTTGTAACCATAAACAGAAATCTATACAATTTCCTGGAAAATGCTAGGAAAGAGAAAGTGCTCTCTATCCTTAAAAATTATGAAGGAAGCAGGGCATGGTGGCACACGCTTGTAATCCCAGTACTTTGGGAGGAGGAGACTGGAGGATCAGGGTTCGCGGCCAGCCTCAGCTCTCTCTCTCTCTCTCTCTCTCTCTCCCTGTCTCTCTCTCTCTCTACTTAGTGAGGCCCTCCGCAACTTCGTGAGACCCGGTTTCAAAATAAAGTATAAAAAATAGGGCCGGAGGTATAGCGTGGAAGTAGAATGCCCCTGGGTTCAATCCCTGGTACCGCAAAAAAAAAAAAATTATGAAGGAAGCTGCCTTAAATAAGGGCAGGAAAATTAATAGAGACAACTAGTTGTACTATATTTGAATCAGCAATGACTCATGTTTTGTGGCATAAGACAGTAAAATCGATAAGACTCTGAGTTTAGATCATAAGCAATGATAATATGTAATAATATCTAGAAGCAAATAGACACTAAGAAATTTGTATTTATATCTACAATATCTCAATCTAGATCTTGTCTTAAAATGTGAAATTTATTTGGTGAAATAATTAGAATAAATATTAGAATATCTTGATCTATCTGTAAATGTGGCTTAAGAAAATGAACATACTAATATAGAGGTTGGGACAACTTTTTACATTGATTATCAAATAAGTAAAATAAGAACTGTATGTAAGTTAAAGTGAAATATTTGGGCAGGGGCAAAAAATTCATCTATAACCTAAGAAAAAAATCAAAATTTCATTTGTTATAATAAATAACAGATAGCCATTAGTCTTATATTACGGCTTTTTTACTTGAGTGCTCTTGGACTAGTTCACTCCAAATAGTAGGTCCTAGGACCATGTGAGTAAGGACCAATGTTTCCAAGAAGTTTCTGTCTGTAATAGGCACACAGTTCTAAGAGCAAAGTCTTCTTCGTAATATAGAATGGATATTAGCAGTTACCTATACTTCACATGTTAGAATTCCTCTAGAGAGTCAACCCATACAGAGACCAGTGCTGCCCTTTAGACTAAGAAATAAATACTTGGAATTACTGGTCATCCATCGGCTGCCCTTGGTTGTCATTTCTTTATCTGATGGATCCAAGCTCTCTATCTGAGCTGCAACTTGATAACTGGGAATTTACTATCTGTGCACAGGCTCCCACATGAACAGTGACTGCTGACTGAAGACTGATTCCCGTGATGAGTTTCTTGCATTGAATCCCTGATTACTCAGTGGAGACTCCAGGCTGCTTAGGCATGGAACCTCCCCTATTTAGTAGAACTGCACTATACAGAAGATCCACTCCATGGATCATTTTCTTTCTTGTCAAGAACTTTGTCTTTCTTTGATAATTTATATTGTTGTGAATCAAACAAATTTATGACTACCAAACAAATTCTGAGTTATGGAATGCATTTATGTATCTCTATTAATGTCCATGTATTAATAAGGACATTAATAACCATATTACTTACTATGTGTGTTAGGTCTCTCTCTTTCTCTCTCATTTAATCCTTATAACAACCATTTGAGCTCAGCCCATTCTTTTTGTGTGCATGTGTGATACTGGGATTGAACCCAGGGGCATTCTACCTCTGAGCTACACTCCACCTCTATTTTATTTTTATTTATTTTTTATTGAAAACTGGGTCTTGCTAAGTTACCACCTAAGCCTCCATGTTCTGGAATTACAGGTGTGCACCACCATGCCCACCTACAATCATTTCTTTTTATCAAATAGCACATTAAGGCACAGAGTTCATAAATGTACCTTAAGAGCTCTATATCCTGTGTGTGTGTGTGTGTGTGTGTGTGTGTGTGTGTGTGTGTGTGTGTTACTGGGTATTGAATTGAATCTGGGGCCATTCCACCTCTAAGTTACACCCCAGCTCTATTTTATTTTTTTTTTGTTTTGAAACAGGATCCCACTAAGTTACCACATGCTGGCCTCAAACCTGTATTCTTCTTATTTCAGCCTCCCAAATACTAGGATTACATGTGTGCACCACCTAACCTGGCCTCCTCAAGTTCTCATAGCAAGTGACAGAGTTGGGATTCAAATCTAAGCAACTTGCTGTAGAGTCTAAGCTCTTATCTACTATGTTTCACTTGGTTTTCAATGTTACTTTTAGTAGGGTTACAAAACTAGTAATTCAGAGAATATAGTAGTACGGTCTATCTCGATTTCTGTAAAGTATTTGATGAGATATGGCAGGAGATACATTTTTTATCTCTTACTGAGATGAAAAACTATATATGAATACTGTGTGTGTGTGGAGGGGTGGGGAGGGAGAACTGAGAATTGAACCCCGAGACATTCTACCTCCATGCTCCAGCCCTTTTTATATATTGTTTTGAAACAGGGTCTCACTAAGTTGCTGAGAGTCTCACTAAGTTGCTGAGGTTGGTCTTGAACCTGTGATTCTCCTATCTCAGACTCCCAAATACTTGGGTTACAGGCATATATCACCATGCCCAGCTTGAATACTTATTTCATCAGATAAATTTGTTCCTAGTCTCAGGATTAAAGGATCCATGCTAACCTAGAGAGAAATGTATTGCTAGAACTATAGGTTATTCTCAATCTTAACAGCTAAGCATATTTATTAATAATCTGTGTTTACAAATACAAAACATAACCAAATTATAGATGAGGTGAAATAGAAGAGACAATAAGTGCTTTGAATTCTGAACCAAAAATATCTTGATAATCTACAAATAGTTGCTGAATATCAAAAGATGATATTAAAACAAACAAACAAATGAACAAATGAAGCCAAAATACCAGGATACTGAACTTTGTTTTCTTAGATCCCCACTTCACAGAGGTGGGCAAGTGGCAGAACTAGTGAGAATGCATTAGAGACCGTACATCAGCAATCAGGTCCAAGTGAATCTCCAGTTTGCTATGGCCATCCCTAAAGATGATACCAGCACACGTGATAGCGAGGAAGTAAGACAGTATCTACAGTGAAGGATAGCTACATTCTATTCTGTTTTTGTCAAACCACAATTTTAAATATTTATCCCTAATTGCACTTGCATTATAAACACCACAGATACAACTTTGGAGTAAGGCAAAAAGTTCTGTGTGACTGAAGAATATTTAAAGAAGGTACATGTAGTTAGCTAGAAAAAAGAAATGGAAAAATATTTTAACTTAATAGTCTAAAAGACTATTGAAAAGGGTAAGCAGTTATTCAATTCTTCTAAGAGCAGAAGTAGGAGAAAAGGATGGAAACAACAGAAAGATGAGTTTTCTGACAGCAAAAGAAAGTGTGTTCAAATAACTAGAATTGCCAACTCAGAAAATAGTGAGTTATCACACACACAAGATTGACAGTTATCTTGGTATATAGTTGTAGAGAAAACTCAAGGATAAACCAGGGTGATAGATCATATGGTAATGGAGGTCAATTCATAGTTGCAAAACGTTGATGCTCCATCTTTTGCCACCAGTTTGTTTGTCCAGTCCTGAAAATTGAGATCAGAAAGGGACATGATAGAAGAGAAAGGATAAATGTTAATAAGTCTACAGCAGCTGGGTACAGTGAACAAAACAGACCTGCAAGTCCACTTGGTCTCTGTGGGGAGCATCAGCTTTTGTCTGTATAAAACCTTTAGATTCTACTTCTTCATCTTATGTTCTCTACCTTCCATACACTAAAACCTCAGTTTGAATTTTAAAGCTATGAAAAAAGTGTAGCTGTGGATTTCTTTAACTTCTATTGAAACAACAAAGACTCCGTTGTTCATCTGTACACCACCCTATTCCTGGAATAGCATTGTCCCTATGCTACAAAAATGCTTTAAAACTTAGTTGCAGTGTGGAGTGATGACTTCAGTAACTGTCATGGAGCTCTTTAATATGACTCCAAAGAGAGCATTTTTAGCCGGGCGTGGTGGCACACGCTTGTAATACCAGTACTTTGGGAGGCGGAGACCGGAGGATCCGGGTTCGCGGCCAGCCTCAGCTCTCGCTCTCTCTCTGTCTCTCTCTGTCTCTGTCTCTCTCTCTCTCTCTCCTTAGTGAGGCCCTCCACAACTTCGTGAGACCAGGTTTCAAAATAAAGCATAAAAAATAGGGCCAGGGGCGTAGCGCGGAGGTAGAACGCCCCTGGGTTCAATCCCCGGTACCGCAAAAAAAAAAAGAGAGCATTTTTAATGCAGGATCTATCCATGTTCCAGAGCAGAATCCTGAACTTTTCCCATTGGTACCTCAGAGTAGATCTATGCTGGTTTTCACTCCCTTGATTCTGTCTGTTGCTAGAATCTTTCATTCTCTGAAAACTAGTAGAAGAGTAGAGAAAGCAAACAAACCAACAACCACAACAAAAATGGACTTACCATCAGTGAAGTGCCTACCATGTGCTAAACACTAAGTTGTCTCCTCTACATTTACTATTGCATTTAGCCCTTATACAAAATTTGGAAAGTAGATATGACTACCTTAATTTTGTAGATCAGAAAACTAGAGTTCACCTCAGGAGGAAGAACTTACTCCAAAGCAAAGTATTGGCTGTGTTAGAGCTGGAGTCCATAATTACACCCTTATGTTGATGCCCCCGAGGGAGGTGGAAATGCAAACAGCCATAGAACACACGAGCTTTCGGAATCTAGTTCTTAATTGCTGCAAATCTACTCCCTGTAAAGATTTGCCATTTATAGCACAAGAATACAAACAACCCCAAAATAATTAGCATCAGACCACAGGGACTCTGGGAAAGTGGAATCATAGGAGGAGAAAGTAAGCCTCCAGGCTTCTTTTAGTGCTCCATGTTAAGAACTGTAACAATACAATTTATAAAAGTTTTGGGAATAATTGCACAGATTTTGATTTCAATTTTGCTATAATTTAAATTCCGCATGATTCCTCAGAACAAATCCAGTGAAATCACAGAAAATGCCATCCAAGTTTTAAAATTTTGATCATGAAAACCTTGGTATAGACTTTTATTTAAGATATGATCCACTTTTTTTGTGGACACCGAGATGGAATGAAATTAGATCCTGATTGAACTTAATGTTTCACTTATGGGTTATCCTGAAAAAGTCTAGAAGAAAAACTACATTTTTTTTGTTGGTCAACAATAAGGTTATTTATTATCTCACAAGATAAGAAGTCCAGAAGGTAGGGTATTTCTAGAGTTGATCAACTCATAAAACTAATCTCATTATCAAGGACACAGATGTTTTCCATGATTTTATTCTGATATCTTACAATGTTGGCCTTTGTTCTTAGTATAATAGCTACTAAAATAACATTGCCAAGAAATGAATTTTCCTTAGGTGTTTTTTAATATAATATTATAATTGTACATCATAGTGAGATTCAGAGTGATAGAAACATGCATGCGCACAGCACTTGTTGGTGCATCTGTGAGAAAATCATAAAGCATTTTGAAATGGCAAAAGTATTCTTTTAAAATTCTTACTTTGTATCTGGGCGTGTGGCACATGCTTGTAATTCCAGTACTTGGGAGACTGAGACAGGAGGATCGCAGGTTCAAGGACAGCCTCAGCAAGTAGTGAGACTCTCATTACTTACCTAGCAAGACCCTGTTTCAAAATAAAATAGGGCTGGGGGTGTAGCTCAGAGGTTGAATGCCCTGGATTCAATCCCCAGTGCCACACACACATACACAAAAGAAAATTCTTCTTTTGTAGTTCAAACTCCTTCTTTTAATTTTGAATAGTTAGAAACACTTATTTAAAAGAAAGCATTATTATGTAAAATATTATGGCATAAAATCCCATTTGAATTGATTCTGTTTCTCTCTGATGAACCTCATATTTATATGTTACACTAAATTCCTTTGGAACAAGTTATAGGCTTATCAGAGACATTGGCAAACACCAGAAAATTGTGATAGTCTTTACAAGCTATCGTTTAAATAAATGTACACTAACTGCTGCCCATAATTGCAGAATTTCTGAGTGAGGGTGAGATCAACAACCACACACTATGGTCACTTGTCCATGCTGGGCAATTAGATGAGATGCACTACTCTTGGGTAAGAGAAGAGGGCTGGACCAATTCTTCTGCAGGTTTCTATCAGGTCCAACTTTTTGACCCTGTGTTTACTGGAATATTGGTTCCAGGGAAATTATTCAGGGGATGAGACAAAAGGAAACTTCCAAGCATAACTAGTGTCAAACGCCATCTTTCCTTTTTGTGAATTAGAATATCATAAAGGTATGTCTGAGAATTTCATATTACATAACAGTTCCTAAAACATTCCTTTCACATAAGAAGGACTTAGTAAATATTTAAACAAATGAATAAGTCGATGAATGAGTAGGAATTTATTTGTACCATGAATTCATATTAGCCTTTAAGCTACCAAACTACTGCTTTCTGAGCTGCCAGAGACAAAATTATGATTTAGTTTAAAGATCTTAATTGGCTTTATTTCCAATTCTAAAAGTGGGCAATACTTTATTCCATAAAACAGAGTAAGTTTTTCAATAAGCTCAGCAGGAACTTGAACCTGGTTATAACACACAGAAAGAAAAATAGTAGAAACACAAACAAAAGCATTACAGGAATTCGGAAGAGAAAAACCATGTGTACATTTTTTTTAATTAGTGCATTGCAATCATACATCTTGAAGGATTTCAGAGTGGTTGACGTATACATGCACTCATCGGTCAATTAGCCCTCCCCAGTTCCCCCCCGCCTCCCCCTTCCCTCCTTCCTGTTTTCAGGATAGTAGTTGACTTTGATATCTTGTGTATGTCCATCCTGTGCACCAGTTTGTTTCCCTCTCCTTCCCTCCCTTCTCCCTGAGTTAGTTCGCCTTCTTCACTCATCTGAGTTTTTCTCTCTTTGTCTGGAGTCCCTCCTGTGCAGGGTTGTGGTTCATCGTCCCATGACATCAGCACTGGAGTTCTCCGGGGCGGGGCTGGGGGCTTGCCCACCCTGCATCCCCAGTGCGGGGCAGGGGGTCTCCCAGGCGGGGCCAGTGGCTCACCAGCCCCACGTTCCCAGCGCCGGGGGAGGGGTTCTCTGTGGGTGGGCCAAGGGGCTCACCCGCCCCATGTCCCCAGCACTGGGGGGAGGGTTTCTCTGGGGACAGGTCCGAGGGTTTGCCCGCCTTGAGTTCCCAGTGCAGGGTGTGTCTCTGGGGGTGGAGCCGGGGGCTAACCTGCCCGTGTTCTCAGTGCTGGGCCGCTGGGGAGAGGGCCATGTCTCATCTACCTATGTCTTCAGTTCTGGGGTGTTCCAGGACAGTGTTGGGCTGCTCATGGGGGCCGTGGCTCACCAGCTTGTGTTCTCAGAGTTGGTCTGCTCCTGTGTATGGCCACCTCTTCTTTGTCTCTCCTCATCACACTCGTTGCAGGAGCAGAGGCTCATGGCCCACCCCTTGAAACCATTGTCGTTTTAGGTGTGGGTCTGGATTGACTTGGGCTTCATCATGTTCCAGAGTTGATCGGTTTCATTGGTGGTCTATAGTCGCTGGTTTCACAAGGATCTGCTGTCTCTTTGCTGTTGGTCTCCAGCAGTCATGGTGTAGGCGTGGCCCTGCATAGATGGCACCTTCGTCTCCACTCTCCCCTTACCAGGTGAAATGCGTGGAGTTCTGTTTAGCTCTGTCCACTGCCTCACACTCCGCTGATCTTCAGCTCTCCTTGTTTTGTTGAGTTTTGTCTGCCCCACTTTTCTTGTTAAGAAGCAGTCTTCCCACTGGCCAATTTCCAAGTTTCGGAGTGCCTGCAACACACTGCCTCCCTTTATCTCACTCACCTGTGTTCTCATTGGGCAGTTCTAGGGGGCCATGCCATGTCTGTCCATGCCGTCAGTGCTGTGGTGTTCTGCATTGGTGCTAGGCTACTCCAGGAGGGCCATGTTTCACCCGCTCGTTTTCTCGGTGTTGGGTTGCTCCTGTGCCTGGCCACCTCATCTATGTCTCTCCTCATTGATTTCTTTGCGGAGGCTGAGACTTGCATCCCAGCCTTTGCAGTTGTTGCTGTTGTGGGTGTGGATCTGGTTCGACATGGGCTTCATCATGGTCCGCAGTTGACTGCTTTCTATGGTGGACTATAATCGCTGGTTTCACAAGAATCAGCTGTTTCTTCGCTGGAGGATTCTGGGGGCCGCGGTGCTGGTGTGGCTCAGCCAAGATGGCACCTTTGTCTCCGCTCTCTGCTTACCAGGTGAAATGCTTTGAGCTCCCTACCGCCCTCCGCTCTTTCCACTGCCTCACATTCCGCTGCACTTTGGCTCTCATTGTTTTGTTGAGTTTTGGCTGCCCTACTTTTCTTTTCAAGATGCAGTCTTCCCAATGGCCAAGCTCCAACTCTCGGAGCGCCGGTGACATGCTGCCTCTTGCTATCCTGCTATCTTGGATCTCCCATGTGTACATTTGTAAGAGTAAGAAAATCGTTTAGATAATAACATTAAATATATGTCTTAAAGAAGGGGTGGAATTTTGACAAAGAACAGTAGAAAAGAGGTACTATTTTTTTAGACAAATTCCAAAGGTGCTGGATCACTTTAAAATGTGAGTCTTTATAGAATTAGAAATAATAACAATGATGTAAATGTCGTTTGTGATCTTTAGAATTTACAAAGCCATTTGATGAATTTCTATTATCATGTTCTCATATCCATTCCACATGTTAGGCAGAATGTACACCATTATCCATCCCCATTTATCAGATAATAAAACTGGACTCACAGATGCCCAATTTTACAGAGATAATTGGTAACTAAAAAAAGAAAACTACCTTTTAGCCGGGAGTGGTAGCACACGCTTGTAATCCCAGTACTTTGGGAGGCAGAGACCGGAGGATCCGGGTTTGCAGCCAGCCTCAGTTCTCTCTCTCTCTCTCTCTATTTCTCTCTCTCTCTCCCTGTCTCTCTCTCTCTACTTAGTGAGGTCCTCCGCAACTTCGTGAGACCCGGTTTCAAAATAAAGTATAAAAAATAGGGCCGGGGATGTAGCATGGAGGTAGAACACCCCTGGGTTCAATCCCCGGTACCGCAAAAAAAAAAAAAAAAAGAAAACTACCTTTTAACCTTTGGAAAACCGATGCTTTTAATATTGCTACATTCCAGCTGGGCATCATGGTGCACGTCTGTAATCCCAGTACTTGGGAGGCTGAGACAGGAGGATCGCCGGTTTCAGACCAGCCTCGGCAACTAAGTGAAGCCCTCAGCAACTTAGTGAGACGCTGCTTCAAAATAAAAAAATAAAAAAGGGGTGGGATATAGCTTGGTGGTAGAATGCCCCTGGGTTCAATCCCTAGTACCAACCAACCAACCAACAAACAAACAAAACAAAACATTGCTACACTCCTGGATCATATTGCAGAAAACTGTCACTCTGAGAACAAGGTTAGGTCTTCATGGCCATGGTGTCATCTATATTATGTGCTTTAATCAATGCTGTTCATTATGGTTTGGATATGAAGTGCCTCCCAAATACTCATGTGTTGAGGGTTTGGTCCCCCGCACAGCAATGTTCAGAGGTGGTGCTTGGGGAAATGATTGGATCATGAAGGCTAGGACCACATCAGTCGATTAATCCAGTGATTGCTGAATGAACTGCTGGGAGGCAGTAGAAACTCTAGAACATGAGTCCTAGTTAAAAGAAGCGGCTCATTGGGGGCATGCCCTGGAAGGATAGTTTTTTGCTGTGGGTCCATTCTCTCACTCTCTCTCCCTCTCTCCCTCCTGGCTGCCATGAGCTGAGCAGCTTTCCTCTACCACACCCTTCCACCATGATGTTCTGCTTCAACCCAGGCCCAGAGCAATGGAGCCAGCCGACCATGAACTAAAACCTCTAAAATCATGGGCCCAAATAAATCTTTCCTCTAAGTTGTTTTTCTGAGGTGTTTGTCACAGTGAAGAATAGCTGACTAATACGCTGTTTAACAAAGAATTTCATAGTTACCATCAATCATGTGGTGCTCATGACTAGAAACTAAATCATCTGGAAAGAAAGAGTACTGAAAGGAAGAATTCTAGAATCTCTAATGAGAATTTGCTGGAAAGATAACATGGTAAACCGGGTGTGGTGGCACACACCTGTAATCCTAGTAGTTGGGAGGCTGAAACAGGAGGATCGGAGGTTCAAGGCCAACCTCAGTAACTTTGTGAGACTTTCTGAAATTTAGTGAGACCCTGTTTCAAAATAAAATATAAAATAGGGCTGGGGGTGTAGCTCAGAGGTAGAATGCCCCTGGGTTCAATCCCCAGTACATAAAAAAATAAAATAAAATAGGGGTGGGGTATAGCTTAGAGGTAGAATGCCCCTAGGTTTAATACCCAATAACACGCACACACACAAAGATAACATGATACATGTCACACGGCTATTTTGGAAAGAGGTTTAGAGTGCTACAGCTAAATATTAACAAAATGAAAGGACTTCACAGACCCAGTGATGATGGAAAACATTATTGGACATTAAGGGCTGGAAAGTATCAATTCAAACAAAGCTCTAAAGTATGTTCTCCAATAGAATGCCTGCTACTTTTTGGCCCTAGGGGTGGTTTCTGGATACCTTGGGCTGAAGTCTCTATGTCCTGAGAAGGGATTAAAATGATAAAGGATAATAGAGGGGGATATTAAGGGAAGCATGCGTAAGAGGAAACCCAGGTCATGCGGCAGTTTAAGTGTCAGAGTCATTTCCACCAAGTGCCCTTGGCTTTAAATGACAATTGCAAATGCTGATTTTGTGTCAACCTTGGAACCCTAATTAAGAGGAGGAAGAAATAAAAATTTCTTCTATCTTTGGCCTATGCAATCAGATTTATCTGAACTGCACAAAGAATTGGAGAATATTTATGCAAAAATATTGGCGATTTAGAAAACTCTCATCGTACTTTTGAAAATTGTATATATTGCACTTGAAATAACCCAGATTTATGAATTTCCAATGCCCTTGCTATCCCTGATATAGGATAGATTCTAAGCACGTCCAAATATCTCCAGAAAAACCCTTAACTCCCCCACCCCAATCATGAATCCCCCATCTGTCCTTTCTTATAGAAATTACATTTTTACTTTCTTGAGCCATTTTAAGTCTTTGTTTCCTTTCTCTCTGAAAAAAAAAAAAAAACAGACAATGTGACCCTGGCTGTCATCTTGTTTTTCAACTGCTGATGTGATTCCGCCCAATAAATAGCAACCAATGGTGACTACCGCAATTCAAATTATAAGGGGAAGGGTAGAATGATGTGCAGACAAAGCTCAGATGTAGGTTTGTTGATATTTGTAGCAGGAGGTTAATTAGCATTAGCAGAAGTAGCAGCAGTGGCTTGGACTTACTCATAAGGTACTGCCTGCTCTCAGCAGTTGAGAGCAGAGGAAAACAAGTCAAAATAGTTTTTGTTCCTCTTACAGAAAAACCATTTACAAAAACAAACACAAAGTAATTGGATTCTTTTTTGTTTGCTCTCTGTTTCGCCTTTGCAGCAAAGTGTTTGATTTAGCTGCTTCTTTTGCTCTTTCCAAGTCCTACATGGTCTGAACAGTAAGTTAGTTATAATTTCTTTTTCCCTTTTTTATGCCCTGCCCCTCTACCCTCTCTCCCAATCTCTGGTTGTTGTCATTTTCCCTTTAGGTAGCAACTTTGTGTATAGACTATTTCATTTTCAATTCATAAGGGCTGAGTTTTTATAGGTAGTTTATAAGTCTGGGATCTTATCGCTCCAAGGCGTACATCTTTACCATTTAAATCATAGGGAGCTGCTGCCTGTCACTGTAAGGGGGGTTCAAGGAAGTTTCTCCAAGGGCAAAGGAGACTTCTACTCTCTGACCTTCTAGGCTCCTGACACATCACAGAAAAGAATTTAGGGATGCATCCGGTTGTAGCAAAGAAGAGTTTCATCAGAAAATGAAAGGTGAAGATACCCATTCTTAGAGTGGAATGCAAGCTATATCATAGGTCCTCTAGCTAGATAACATCTAGAATGTGCCTATATTACAGATTTCTGAAAGTGTTTTTAAGTGAGAAGTGCTTGTGGGGTCTTGTGCTGTGTGTGTGTGTGTGTGTGTGTGTGTGTGTGTGTGTGTGTACTGGGAATTGAGCGAAGTGGCATCCTTTCTCCAATCCACACTCCCAGCACTATTTCATTTTTTATTTTGAGACAGGGTCTCCCTAAGTTGCTGAGGCTGGCCTCAAACCTACAATCCTCCTGTCTCAGCCTGCCAAGCTTATAAAGAACCTGTGAAGGGTGGGCCTGGAAAGGTATGGAGGAACTACGTCAGCCGGGTGAGCTCAGTTCTCTGTTCATAGATCATTAGATGTTTATGGCGATCGGGTCTTCTTCCAGGATCTTCATGTGGACATGTTTCTTCTATCTAGACAGCAGTTAGAATGGGCCTATATTAGAGGTTTCTTAAAATACATCTCCCTTTGCTTTATCTAATTTGAAAGTACATTGTGTAGGCTAACAGTGCACTTGAGCTGTAATCAAAATGAGGCAATTTTCATAAATGAGTGAATTTAGAGGAACCCTAATATGTGTAGGTTTCTCAGAAATTTGGGAGTGATAGGCCTGGAGGAAAACACAGGTCTGGGAAGCAAGTCTGATCTTGGAGCTCTCAGATTTATAGTTACAGTCTCTTTTTCCTTCCCTTTTGTCTCCTTTCTACCTATTTTTATTTCTTCTAACCTACCTCATTTCCTACCTCTACTATTTGCAGTGATCAGAATAACTAGTGCGTCCAAAGCTTCAGCCATAAACAAATCCCAGAAAAGTGTTATATTGATTTGACTTTGCTTGTGGTTTTCTCCATTTGCTCCAAAGAAACAATGGCTTGTTCTTTCAAAATTTCCTTTTATCTGTTTGCAAGAGAACTTACAGTCATTTGACAAACTATTCTAGTTATTCTAAAATAAATATCCAGTGTTTGGTGGCTGTAGGACTAATAAATATACTAGCGTTCTCTTATTATTTACTCAAGTTTGATGTGCTATCAAACATTTACTGCCATAATCCATTAAATGTTTAATTAATAATAAAAGATCAATAAATAATAACCATAATGTAATTTTTTTTTGCGGTACCGGGGATTGAACCCAGGGGTATTCTACCTCCGCACTATGCCCCCGGCCCTATTTTTTATACTTTATTTTGAAACCAGGTCTCACGAAGTTGCAGAGGGCCTCACTAGGTTGAGAGAGAGAGAGAGAGAGAGAGGAGAGAGAGACAGGGAGAGAGCGAGAGAGCTAAGGCTGGCCGCGAACCCGGATCCTCCGGTCTCCACCTCCCAAAGTACTGGGATTACAAGCGTGCGCCACCACGCCCGGCCAACCATAATGTAAATTAAAATATCTCCTGTTGTGCAAGACTAAGTATTAGATTTTTAATGAGGAATTTTTAGTTAATTTTTGCTTTTTTTTATAGAGGAAACTGCAAATGGATCTAAAGAAAATCAAGGAACTATTGTTTAAAAATTCTGATCACAAATTAAGAAAGGCTTAAAATTTTTGAGCAAAATTTGCCTCATAGTGATAAGGGATTTGGGGTTGGGTGTGACACCACTGTTTTTGTAGAAATATGAAAAAAGGAAACAGTAACATCATTTCCACTTAGACTTGCAAAGTCAAAACATATAGATACCTTAGGACATTAGCTGTAACTTATATATGCAAATGATGACAATATTTCTTACTAAGTATCGTAATTCACTAGATAGACAAGATAGAAATTATTAAATATTATTAACCTAACTCTGTTATACAGAAGAGAAACTCAAAAACATCAGCAATTTAGGGCGAGGCTAGTGCTAAATTCTAAGTCCCTAAATTTTCACTCAGCATTTTTTTCTTAAATGTACAATGTCATATGGGCCTTATCTTGGAAATCAAGGTAAAGAAGTCTTTGATCCTAATTTGACTTAACCATCTACCTTCTCTCTGTAAAAATTTATAGGAACAGTGACTTATAATGTGTGGGCTGAAGAATTGAAAGTGTGTTAAAAATGAAGAAATTTCAAGATTCCAATTAACTATTTAAATTTATGTATGCTCAATTTTATTTCACATTTCAAAGTAATAGCCATACCTTGAATCCCCATGATTGATGAAGGAAAATGAAGGAAGAAGAAGTCTTATTTATAACTATCTTCTGTTGTTGTAATAAGAGGATGATTGTTGTGGTTTCTTCAGCTTAATGATAGCTGAGTGCCCAAACCATTTCAGGAAAATGGAGATTGGATGTGGATGTATGGTATATACATATACATACACATATATATGAGATATGTGGATGTATGGTGTGTGTGTGTGTGTATATATATATATATATATATATATATGTATACATATATGAGAGAGAATTTTTTAAATACTACAGTAGACTTTGGCAAATGAATATCAGAAATAGATTTGGGGTGGCTTGATACTTGATTCTTGAATATTGAGTTACCACCTAAAATAAGAGGTGATTCCAAGCTTGAGAGGTATGTAAAGTCAAAGTGTGTGTGTATGTATGTGTGTGTGGGGGGGAATCCTCAGGTATCAGGAAAACAGTAAGTGAAAAACAAGCAAGAATGGCTATAGAAAGGAATCAAAATCTGAATAATATATCCAAGAGTTTAAAAATGGATTGATATAAGTAAAGAACTGTGCTTCTAATTTCTTACAACATTTTATATGTGTGTTAAAACAGTATTTATGATCATTTCCAGAACTGGAAAAATCAGCTATTACAAAATATTTTTCCCAAGGTCTCTCAATTAATAGTTGGCAGAGACCACATTTTAACTCCAGAATATCTATATCAAAAATTGGGAAAATTTTAGTCATTATATTACACTGGCTCCAATGATCGGGTGCCTCAGATCCTTGCTGGTATCAAAGATCAGAAGGTGTATAATTCATAGATATTTTGACCAGGCAGAAAGGACCAAGGGACTGTCAACAAACAAGCAAATCATGCAATTGGAATTCTCTAGCTCTACCATCTAAAAAAATATTCATTATGCAGGAAACCTTAGATTCTTTTAAAAGACAAGCAACTTTTTCAAATCCTTTTAAATGCCTAGCAAGTTGATGCTAGGAAATATGCTGTTTTCTCTTTCTTTTTAGTATATTCTTTCTCATCATAATGCCATCCTCCAAATACGGTAAATGAGAGAAAAATCCATATAAAAATGTGGCAAGAATATTGAGGAAGTGATTAAGAACAGATGGATGTTTTGTAAGCACAAAAGAGCTCTAAAATAAATGAAGGCTCGCAAGAGGTTTGTAGGAACCAGTTAAGATCCTACCCAAATACGGAGACACATAAGTAAGTCATAACTGGGTCTAGTTTCATCTGTGAGTCTCTAGCAATAATAATATAGAGTAAATATTTTTTGCACAATGAACAAATCTTACTACTTCTTTCTAATTATCATGTCACAATACTCTCTAGATACAATTTAGCTCTCATTTCCCAACCCAACCATACCATTTCCCAATCTTACCAGCTTCCATCTAATAAGGCTTACAGATGAAAGTCTGAACAAGCACTTTATAAATCTTCAAAGTACAAGAACTGTAGTAATCTGAAATTTAGACATGTGTTCACAATATACTCTTCAACTCCCTCCTACTTTCCACTCATCCCAATTAAAAACAGTTGGGGCTACAGTGGAGCAACCGTCAGGTCCAGATGAAGTATCTGGAACAGAGAGAACACAGTGGTCCTCATCAAGCGCAGACAACCTTGGGTGCATCCCCTGTATGGAAGTGGGGAGTGCATTAGTGGATCCCACTCCTGTGCAACAACATCAGAAAAGTCATGTGGACCCAGGTTCAATTTTTTAAAATGTAGTTACCCTATCCACTAGCAAAGTACAGCCAGGTAAATATAAAGATGTCGGTTACCACCCCACAGCACACCTGAGGGGAAAAGAATAATGCAGACCCAGAGCAGATTTGAGAGGGGCATGCCAGGGGACCTCACTCTATGGCAAAGCCCCCTCTGGATACTAGTCCACAGCTTTTATTTATTTTTGAGGGGGGAGTTTGAGGTATGGATGCTCCTGCATACGTGTACTGCTTGAGAAGCAAAATTTAACTAGTATACGTGTAGGGAGGGCTAGAGGTGAATGTTTAACTTGACTGGCTGAAGAGCAATTGTAGAGAGTAAAACCACAGAGGAAGTGCAGGAGATCCTTGAGACGATGTTTGACAAGTGGGATATTTGGGAATAGGCACCTGC
Organism: Glis glis; assembly: GCA_004027185.1. Classification (NCBI taxonomy): domain Eukaryota; kingdom Metazoa; phylum Chordata; class Mammalia; order Rodentia; family Gliridae; genus Glis; species Glis glis. Next base: position 20,790 of record PVJS01015290.1, read on the forward strand.
AAGAGACCCAGGGACATTTGCTTGGAGGAGCGGGCTGCTACCAGCCAGCTCATCAGTCCGACCATGGCTTTCCATGACCCTTAGACCTTTCCTAGGCAAACATTAACCTGCTTCTGGCAGTTGCATTCTCCACATAAAGACATCATTATTTTCCCCAAAACTGTCCTCATTAAGAAGAAGGATCCTGCACTAGTGTCATCTCATTTTAATGGTTAGAAACAAAAACATAGAGCTAAGGAAACACTCTTTAAAAGTATCAGGAATGAAAAGGGTAGTCCTCAATTCTATTAGCTCTAAGATGTGGAGCAAAAGTAATTTATTGCTAGTTCCTCAAGATACCTAGTTCTGGAATCTAGCATCTAGGATGCCAATAATATTTAATTTTAATTCTTGAATTGATTTGTGTGTGTGTGTGTGTGTGTGTGTGTGTGGTAGTGGGTTTGAACCCAGGGGTATTCTACCTCCAAGCTACACCCCAGGCCCTATTTTATTTTTTATTTGGAAACAGGGTCTTGCTAATTTGCTGAGAGCCTCACTAAATTTCTGAGGCTGGATTTGAACCTGCGATATTCCTGTCTCAGCCTCCCAAGAACTGGGATTACAAGTGTGCACCACCACACCCAGCTTTTTAATTATTGAATTGTTACCTAGGACTAGGTACTGTATTGAGAGCTCTATGTATAATATTTCATTTAATCTTGATGTTGATGTATGAGAATATTATTATACTTCCCTGACAGATATAAACACTGAGGTACATAGAAGTTAAAGAATTTTCTAAAGGTCAAAACAAGAAGCAGTATACTGGGAACAAAGCCTAGACAGTCAGAATGCAGAATCCAACAATATTCTTTCAGGAAATTTTACTGAACAGAAAGGATTATGGCAAAAAATATCATTTTACTTTGTGAACTTGATATGATATTTTGTATTTGATGTTTCTGGTAAACAAGCAGGATTTTCATTTGCTGAATTCCTTTTACTTTTCCATTAGAAAAAAATGACCTTTAGGATATATAATAAATAAAAATCCAGGTATAACTTGGATATAGGATTTTACAATACTATCCCTTCTGTCATATAGTCTTCATAGGAGTTGCTGTATCAAAAGGTAATGGCCTCCTTACTCTCCCTCATTGCAATGAAGTCACCTTGTGCATGTGCATTAGCGGTTAATAATCATTTGTTAGGACAATATGCATGCAGAGGGGATAAGTCACTAGTAAGAGCAGAATTACTAAGAACTTGCACTATGTTATAACCAGGCTCTCTTTGTTGTGGTCAGTGTATCACTAGCCTCTTCCTCACTGGTAAGAATCAGAGTGATGACATTTGGGAGCCCTTGTTTTGCATGGAGAGGGGAGACGGAAATTCTAGAAAGAGTTGGGCACAGTGGTACATTCCTGTAATCTCAGTACATGGGAGGCTGAGACAGGAGGATCACAAGTTTGAGGCCAGCCTCAGAAATTTAGAGAGACCCTCAGCAATTTAGTGAGACCCTATTTCAAAATAAAAGAAAAATAAAAAGGGCTGTTGCTAGGAGGTAGAATATACCTGGGTTCAATTCTCAGTACCAAATAAAGAAAGGAAATCCCAGAAAGAAGGAGTTAATCCACAACATTTTCCTTTTCTGTTTTTCTGAAAAGTCTTGTGTAATCTGCAATATATTTTTGTCCACCTTGTAAAATTTGGTCTGGAAAAATTATTGTCCTCAGATCTGTAGCCTTTGTCTAATTAATTTCCTTTAGTAGACATGTTTTACCACATGGGGTTCACTCGCAAACTGTTCTTTTAATCCATGGTTTGGTTTGTAGTTCTCTTGGAAGTTCTTCCTTATAAATTTTAACAAACATAGAGAACTATAAGTAAAATGTATATCTGGATTTTGAGTACTCAGTATTGAAAAGAAATCAATACATTTATTTAGTCAACAATAATTGGCTAGCTGATACAGGAGGATCACAGGTTCAAGGCCAGCCTCAGCAATTTAGCAAGACCCTCAGCAACCTAGAGAGCCCCTATTTCAAAAAAGGGTTGGGAATGCAGCTCAGTGGTAGGAGCTAGGAGGTAGAATACCCCTGGGTTCAATCACCAGTACAAAAACAAAACAAAAAAACAATAATTGGAGTTCCTTGTATATTCCCAAAAGTGTCTTAGAAACTATGAGATATGCAAGAGAATTTTTGGCTTATCTCCCGTCCAAGAACTGTCTGATATTCTCCCACTATCCTAATTGTTTGGCAAGACAACACTAAGAGTTTATATATTTTGTTACAAAAGTTTTTGAGTTCTTGATAAATATCCATTCATCCATTCTGTAAGCACATATTGTCTGTTATATACTCTCTATGGGCAAGATCCAGCATATTCAATACTGAGTAGGACATGGTAGTAGGGATGGGAGCTAGAAGCAAAATATAGTTGATTTTTTAATACATCAAATGAAAATGATTCCCTGAGTGGCTTGATCTGAATTTGAATCTTTAACCTACCACATATTAGCTGTGTGACCTTGAATGTGACATAAGCTGTCTAAGCTCCAGCCCCATGTTGGTAGCATGACAATCCTTCATGGGATTGTGAGGGTTGAATAAAAACGTATACTAGGTACCAACTGGCAATTGTCCAATATATCTTAGTTATCTCCTCATTTTTAGAGTCAAAAAAGCGAACTTAGGATGCTAATTATGGAGGTAGAAAAATGATTAAGACCTTTTGAAATGAGCCCTCTGCTAAAAGAATCTAACTTGTGTGACTAAGAGAAGGTCTCTCAAACAGGTCTAGCTTTCTTTCTCAGCCTCATCTCTTTAAGCCATATCATCAGGGAGCATAAAACCCTGAAAATATTCTATTAAGCCCCTGATGGTTTTATCTTGTTTTAACCCAGAGCACAATCCAACCCATCTAATCTTGGGATCTTTTACTCTTTCATTGATTTTACAGACTTCCCCTTTCCAAGATAGATTAATAATTTTATTGATTATGATGCAACCATATGCCAAGTCTTTATCCTTAGTCTTCACAGCAACACTCTGAACTAGTATTATAATTATATTTATTTTATATAGGTGGAAAGGGAGACTGTTGACAGAGAAAATAAAACGTCCAAAGTCCCTTGTCTAACATGGAGATGTGAATCTAGGTTTGCCTTGATATAGTGGTTATACTGTTTTGAAAGTGAAAGTAGTAATAGTTATTCAGCATTCTAAGCAAATTCAACAAAAAACCAGAAGACAGGCATCCTTGCTTCTTCACTTCAAAGGCTCTTGAAATGATCAGTTGCTTAGCTGATACTCTCCTAAATGGGCTTATCCTGTGGGAACAATTTTGTAATAATTACTTACAAATGGCTGCAGGGAAATGCTGAAGCTGGACTCTTAAATCTACAACTCCTAAAGAAAATAATTGCAAATATGACCATAGCTAAAGCAGATTTTTATATCCGTAGAAGTCATGAAAATAAATGGAAAACATATGTAGGCCGATTTGTCTGTATAAGAACATGTGTACACATTTGATTGAAAATTGCCATTTGGGACAAGATTGTGTCTTTTTTTGTCCTGAATAAAAGATAATACTGCCTAAAAAACAAGAAACTACATAAATATGATCATAGTAATCATATCTTGACCAACTTCAGTAGTTCTAATGCCATGATGGGTTATTAGAGATATAAGAAAAGACAAACTCAATATCTCCAACTATGCCCTCACAACAGAGAACACGCATGTGACCAGGTATGTGGGATTTTTCCTCCATAGGCTAAACAAACAGCAAATTTTGCTGATGATTCTGCAGCAGATCTTGCAGTGGATGCCAGCTAGGTGTCCTCTAATTCAATTCAATTCTGACACTATCAGATCCCATAGGATGAAGGCTCAACTCCCCATTCCTGATGCCAATCACAAGATTCTGGTTGTTTTTAATCTGTGCTTATGACCACCTGATTATATTGTTCCTGGAGCCTTCTCCTTGGGATGGATTAATTTGCTAGAGAACTGCTCACAGAACTAAGGGAAACACTTACCTTTATGAGATAATTATAAGAATACTACAAAGGATACAGATGAGAAGCCAGGTGGAAAAAATACATTGGATGAAGTATGGATCAGGGGAACTGAGTTTGCGGGTCCTCTGGGGGAACACAATCTTCCAAAATCCTCCATGAGCTCAGCTATCCTAAAGCTGACCTTACACAGTCCTTTTGGGTTTTTAACAGAAGCTTCATTATGTAGGCATGATTGATTAAATCATTGGCCATTGGTAATCAACTTGACCTTTAGCCCTTTCCCCTTCCTGGAACTTGGGGAATGGGGCTGAAAGTCCCAACCCTGTATTCATGCTTCTAGTAACTAGCTGAGACAGGAGTATCACAGGTTCGGGGCCAGCCTCAGCAACTTAATAAGGCCCTCCACAACTTAGTGAGACCCTGTTACAAAATAAAATAAATAAATAAATAAAATAGGTCTGGGGGTGTAGCTCAAGGGTAGAATCCCCCGGGGTTCAATCCCTAGTACCCTCCCCCCACACACACACACACAGAGGAATTTCTAATGACTACAAGTCCCCATCCTAAAGCTACCTAAGGGCTACTAGCCATCAGCCATCTCATTAACATACAAAAGACACTGTTCTTGCTCAAGAGATTACAAGGCTAAGTGGATGTCAAGAAACTGGGTAGAAAATCAAATATATATATTTTACAATATCACAGTTTTGGTTTTTAAAACACCACCAGTGAATTTTATTTTTAATGAAAATTAAGTACTTCCTAATCATTTAAAGAGTACTTCTTTCTCTTTACTGAAACTAAACTACAGTTTCAATGAGAAAATAAAAGGAAAATAAACTAGCAGTATCAATCATGAAATTGGACAGATAGAATTAATGTGTTGGGTATACTGACATAAAAATCATAACAAATAACCCTTATAAGTCCTGACCTTATGGTGTTTTACAGAAGGGATGTTAGTCTTTAAACGATAAATGTTACATTCATAGATGTTAAAAGATTTGTTTTTTCTTTGTGTCTAAAAATATAAATAAAAGTACAAGTTTAAAAATAAACCATAGAGATTATTTTTTACCATGATAGAGTAACTGGTACCAGACTAGCATTTCTATGAGTAATAATAATATAATTTAAAAAACTGGATTAAATATATGAAAAACCTCTTCATACATTGCACAAAAAATGGTTCATAATTGTGATCTCTAAGGGAAGAAAAATAATGAAGTGATCCCTATGATTAAAATGAATTTTTAAAATTTATTTATTTATTTATTTTGGTTTGGATGCACCTTCCAGATCTTGGTGCATATGACGAAAAATCCAAGCAAAGTAAAGCAGTTTCACTATATTTAAAAGGCAGACAACAGAGGCCAGGGAGTGAAAGGAATCTAGAATTTGCTGGACACAATATTATATCAGGAAACTATACAGAAATACCTCTAGTGATCTGTGTACATGTTCAATCGAGTCTTTGTCTGAATACTTGCATGTGTATATGTAGGATGAGATGCTATAATGGAAAGTCATAGAATAACTTTCAAGGAAAGATGAGCTGCAAGAGTACTATAAACTGTATAACTAATGATGCACACACACATGGTTTTGAAAAGCTAAAAGACAACACTGACTAGTCTAGATCTCAGAGAGGTTATGAATTAAGAGTTTGATTAAATTAGCCTTACAATTAATCTGCACCATGATTTGCCATAAAAAAGCTTAAAACACATTTCAAAAGAATTGCAGTGATATGTAAGTTAACGAACTAACTAAATTAACCTAGAAAAAAATACATCAATGGTAGCAAGTTCCAAACACTCAATAATTTAGCAATATAATGTCAAGCATACAATAAAAAAAACCATGTGTATGAATAAAACAGGAAAATGTGTTCATAGTCCAATATCAATCTCAACTTTGTTGAGGAGGAGACACACAAGAAATCATTTACTTGCAACAAAATTGAATCATTCAATGATTTTCTTGTCTTGTCTTGTCTTGTCTTGCGGTACTGGGTATGGAACCCAGGGCCATTTTACCTCCAAGTTATACCCCCAGTCCTATTTTTTATTCTTTATATTTTATTTTTGCAGTACTGGGATTGAACTCAGGGGAATTCTACCTCCAAGCTACACCACACCCCAGTCTATTTTTTTATTCTTTATTTTGAAACTGGGTCTCACTTAGTTGTGGAGGGCCTCACTAATTAGCTGAGGCTGGCAGCGAACCCGGATCCTCTGGTCTCAGCCTCCCAAGTACTGGGATTACAAGCGGCACCACCATGCCTGGCTCTTATTCTTTATTTCTTTTCTGACACAGGGTCTCACTAAGTTGTGGAACACCTCACTAAGTAGCTGAGGCTGACTGTAAACCTGTGATCCTCCTGATCCTCCTGTCTCAGCCTCCCAAGTACTGGGATTACAAGCATGCACCACCACAACCGGCTTCAATGATTCTTAAAGTACAAGAAATGCCATATTTCAATATTGTTTCTCAATACAATAACCCTATTTCCCCAATAGATAGAAATCTAATGTATATAAATTTTCCTGTTGTTCTCTATCCCTTATATAATAAAAACAACTCAGGGTCTTCTTTAATTAGAAATATAAAAATGAAACTTGTCCATAATTCACTGGGTCACCTTGTTCTTTTTGCTACATCAAACACTGTCTGGAATACATCTCTCCAGTAATCAAATATTACCATGGGCAGGCCACAGCGATGTCCTAGCAGAGAACTCTCTGCTCATCACAGTTCTGACTTTAGAGATTTTACTCTGAGCTTCTAAAGCTGCAGAGCTCAGGGTACAACTTCTAAGGACATCTACACAGCCATTCCACAGCAAAAATCCTAGGATACTTGGATGCTATGCATGTGCAAATTAAAGAGTTTCACCAAGGCTCAGTTCTCCCAGTTTGTCAAATTCAACCACATCTTCTAACTTCAGCCTATGTTCTTCTTTCACATGGACCACCTACTTCTATCCCCATTTCTTCTTGAACAATTCAAACTTATCATCTCCATCATAGCCCACTGTTCCACAAGACCTTTTTCAAATCTTAATGCAAAGTACTGGAAGCCCAAATCTTAAAGACAGGAAAGCCTTAATTAGCTCTTTGAAAGATTATTTTCACTACTTCAATGAGGTAAGGAGAGTAACAACAATAACAATAAAAATGGGACAAGGTCCATGTTGCTAATATAAAATAATGGACTATTCATTCTGAAACTATCTTATCTTGCTCAGGGTATCCATCACCATCTGCAGTTCTGAATTTTTACTGGATTATTGGTTTATCTATTCATATTGGCAATTTAGATTATAAGCACATTCCCCAGAAAGGTCCCAATATTATTGCACTATGGTTTGAATTTGGATACTGTCCCCAAAAGGCCCATGTATTAAAGGCAACCCCAGGGTGCTGTAGACCTTTAGGAGGTGGCAATTTATGAGAGGTCCTGATGTTGTTAGTGGTTTGCTTTTAAGGAGACTGTGGGATCCCAGACTCCTCATCTTTTTTTCTGCTTCCTGACTTAAGATGCAAATGGTTTGCTCTGCCAAAATCTCTCTCCATGGTGCACTGCTCTCACCAGAGATCCAAAGCAATGGGGCTGCCCAATCTTGGACTGGAGGCTTCAATAGCATGAGCTAAATAAGCCTTTTCTCTTTGTAAGTAGCCTGTGCCATGGATTTTGTTATAGTAATACAAAGGTAACACTATATATAGTAAATATTTTCAAAATATTTTTATATTCTATTCCTTGGCCTGTCATTCATTCTTCTTTCATTTCTCTTCCAATGCTAAATTTGATTATTTTTTCTACTCCTGCCTCACTTCATACTGGATCTAGTAGATAGAATATTACTGTTTATTCTGCTAATTAATTAGTTTCCTTGATTCATTGCAGATTACTTAAATTGTATATATGTCACATATGTACAGATAAAATTTTTCTGTATCAAATTTTACCATTAAATCAAATTCTTAACCTTGATAATATTTTGGTAAATATTATTGAATTTAAATGTCCAATAAACAAATGAGAATTATTATTTTGTTTTTTAACTTTTCTTTTACCTTAAGATCCCACATTTGATTTTTTATTATCCAGTCATATGCATAGGAAGTTATTTTGAGTTCTACCCACAGCATAAAATTTAGTCCCTGTATATGTTACTATTACTTTTTATATTTCAAATAGGGGATTAGGTTCAGGAAATATGTCATAGATATTATAAGAGTTCTTTGAGTGATAACATTTAAATGTAACATAAACTGATTAATGTAAAGAAGAGATGTACGTTATGGGAATATAAACATGATCCCATTGTAATAACACAATTTCATAACAGTCTAAACAAACAAACACTGTATTGGGCATTAGGCAGCTGGGTTCTAGACTTGGCTTAGCCACTTGATTCCAACATGTTAGATCATTGGTAATTTGACCAGATTGAGGTAGTTTTCAAAAATTCTTAAACAGTTGAGTCAATTTTTCAAAGAAACCCTTTAACTAAACCCATTAGATTAAATAAGGAAAGTAAAGGTGATCTAGCTGAAGAGGAAAGCTGAGAGCCAGGGGATTCCAAAGAAGTATGTCCATCTATTCTTCTCTTGATTCTCTCTTCTTTTCCACTAAAAGCAGGCCCCAAAACAAGTCCATGGAATGGCTTAAAACCAGGAAACCAGATGGTCTTTAAAGTTTTTTCTAGCTTTAGCATTTTATGATAAACTGTATTGATTAGATGGATGACAAAACGTGAGATGTTTTTGTTGTTATTTTTATTTTTGTTACTTGTTTTTTAACATAGAGTACACTAGAACTCCTAAGGGGAATGGGAAGCTATCCCTTTTCTCTGATCAATTATAGGACCAGAAGAGATCATGTCAATTCACTGCCTGGTGTCTATGGGGACATTTTGACTGGCAGACAAAATCAATTACCTGTGAATTCCACTAGAATAAAATGACTCCAAATACCAACTCTGTTTGTGTATGTAAATATTTAAGAGGCAAGTTCTAATGAAGAATTTGTTCTGATCATTTCTTTTTGTGGTGGGGAACAGAAAGCAAAAAGGCAAATGTTCGTTGAAATTAGTGGCAACTGATATAAAATTTAAGATCCGTTTGAAATGCAGAAAATATTCAATCTTTAGACCATCTGCAGCAAATTTACAGAAAACACTCCTGCATACCTTGTAACAATTTTATGCCACGAACCAGGAATTACTCCAAAGTTACAATTACATGATGCAAAACAGGTAATTTTCACCCCAATCTCGTGTTTTCATTTCAGGTCTTAGTTAATGCTGCCTTGATGGCCGCTGTTTGATGAATCAGCTTTCCTGTTAACTAGAGGTGCAGGGCCATCATCTAATGAAAACACTCTGTATTTTATGACTCCCTGAGCTGCAGTTCTGCATATTAAAATAGAATTTCAATCTCACTGTTAGAAATAAAATCAAACCTAGCATCTGTGGTTTGAACAGAACTGAGAAAAAATGCTGCTCATTTAATCTTAACAATATTTTTCATGCTAGACAGTATAAAAAAAGAGGGCCATGGATATAATTTTAAAATGCCTATAAATTAGAAATAAATTGGTAGAAATCAGCATAATAGTTCAGTGCATGGGTTAGTTCATTATATGTACAAATTTGCTGAAAGTTTTCTGTTCTAGTTAGAAGTTGGCCAAAATCTTCACAAATTAAGGCTTCCTGCTGTTCCTCAAATATCATTGGTAGCAGAGTTTCCATTCTTATTACTGTAGGGATTGAACCACTCAGATCACTCTATGTTTCTTTTCTATCTAGGCATGATTGCACATCACATCCAAGAAGAAGAAGGAGAAATAATATCATAGCTCAGAGTAAAATCATAGCAATACATTTGTAAAAGAATCAGACCCTCTTGGATGGTTTTCACCAATCATGTTCACATAAAAACATACCAAGATCATAAGAAATTTGGGTAGTTTGCTCTACTAAATTTATATCTCAGAAACTAATTTAACCAGACACTTTTAGATGCAATATTCTAACATGAAGTGCCACCATGAACTGTGCGCCGCCAGATCCCTTTGACTATCACTTGTCTTTCAGGATTTTTCTTGCTTGTTTTTCCTAAAAAATTACCAGAATATCTACAATATCCTGGGGTCTGGGAAGTCTTCAGATTTGGACTTTTGGACTGTAATTTCTCTTGGTCACCCTATTTCTTTGTGTGTGGGGGGGCGGGTATTGGAGATAGAACTCAGGAGTGTTCTACCTTGAGATACACCCCCAGCTTTTATTGTATTTTTAAACAGGGTCTCATTAAGTTGCCACATACTGTCCTTGAACCTGTGATCTTCCTTCCTCAGCCTCCCAAATACTGGAATTACAGGTGTGCACTACTGCACCTGACTGGCTGGCTGGCTGGCTGGCTTCCTTCCTTCCTTCCTTTCTTTCTTTCTTTCTTTCTTTCTTTCTTTCTTTCTTTCTTGTGTTGGGAATTGAACCCAGAGGCATTCTACTGAGCTGCAACCCCAGCCCTATTACTTTAAGAGGTAGATGCTATTACTTTTTCCTACTGCGTAGACAAAATGAAGAAAACTCAGTTTTAATAATGTCCCTTAGATTACAGGTCTAATAAGTGATAGCATATGATTTTAAAGCAGACACACCTGACTCCAAAATCACTGCTCTGCCAGAGACCTGGTATAACTCTGATAACTCCCGAAGGGCTCCCATGCTTCAGAGACTTTATCCCAAGTTTTAAATTCCATTGTATCATTTCCTATTGCTTCTGTAGCAATTTACCACTCTTTGAGTGTATTTAAACCACAAAAATTTATTCTCTTATAGTTTTGGAAGTCAGTGGTCCAACTTCATTTCAGCTGGGCTAAAGTAAAGGGGTCAACGGCTAGTTGCTTTGAGGTTCTGAGGGGAAAATCTGTTGCTCGGCCTTTCTTAGCTTCAAGTGGCTGCCTGCATTCCTTGGTTTATACTCCAAAGTGCATCCCATCACACCTCTACTTGGGCTTTCACATCACCTTCTCCTCTGACCTGACACCTTGGCCTCCTTCTTATAAGAACCATTATAATTACATTGGATAATCCAGAAAAGCCTTCCCATTCCCAAGTCTTAATCACATCTGCAAGGTTCCTTTTGCAATAGAAAGTAACACCCACAGGTTCCAGGAATTAATGCCTGATCATATTTGAGGAGTCATTCTTCAGCCTATCACAAACGTTTCACTTATAACTCAGATTAACTCCTTAAAATTACATGGATAGAAAAATTACTTTGGGAAAAAAATCTATTGGAATTAAATATGGTCTTCTAAATCACTATTATCTTTGAATCATAATAGAAATTTTGTGATTTACTCTCTTATCTACTAAATTGGAAAAACATCTTCCCAAGCATTGAATAGCACAAAGATACTTAACAAATAAGGCAGTATTAAGGCAAGATTATTTAAAGCATAGCATTTTTCTGTACATAAAACAACAGATTTTCCTCCAATACATTCTTGTTAATGGAACAGATGTATTAAAAGAATAGCATTTTTAGGTAACAAGGTTATCTATTACTTAGGCTGCTTCTGCACTCACTTTCTTCCATTTCTATTCAAATGTGATGCATTATATTCATATTCAGCAGTATTAGCCACAGTTCCTAATGTACTTGTTTATCTGATGCAAGGTTAATGTGGTATCAAGGAATTTCTTGGAATTAGAATTTCTTATTATTGAACAAGAGTTATAACAACACCATCAAAGGTTTTGTGTTGGATGTGATACAAAGAGAAGAAAAAACATTTTCAAACCTAATATAAATTAGTAGGGAATATTCCAATAATGACTTCCCCACATGACATTTCATATTGTGCAGATTATGAACTGGTCCAGCATGCCAGAAAACTATATCTTTAATTGGTCTTTATAACCATCTTCCAACCTCTGAAAGATATTAGCTAATAAAGGAGAACATGGCTTGCATTATTTAGGACCTGAGTAATTAGCAAGTCAGTCTCCAGACAAAACTGATATTCTTTATTATTGAAAAAATCTAGGCTACCACATTACATCTTCTCTCTGAGAAAGCACCGAGGTGGCAGAGATCTGCTGCAGTATCTTCTCATCTGAATTGTTTGCAATGTACATCAAACTTGTTTCTCTTTAATTTGAATTTAAATAATGGTCTCTACCAACTGGCTGAGAAACATTAATGCCTTCATTTTCCTTTGGGACAAAAGAAACGAGTTTATGTATTGCAAACCACATCTATTTCTTAGTTTCTCATTCAGTAATAGCAGCATTTGCTATCACATGCACTGAAATTGTAAAGTGCTGACCAAGGGAAAAAATAAACTAAAAGGAAATTAAATGCTCTCTAACAGATGAACAGAGTCAATTAGTTATGAACTTTAGTGAGGTAAAAATGCAGTCTGTGGTGGTTCAGGATTTTGTTTGTTTTTGCTTGTGCGCATTGTGGGTGAGTGTGTATGTGTGCACATAAACAGGTACATTAGAAACACAGGAAACTTCCATACCTCCTTAGAAGGCATGCATTGAATGGATAACAGGCATACAGGGGCAGCACAAATCCTTTCAACTAAGCACTAGAGTATATTCTGACCATGGTCCTATTTTCAGAGGGGGGCATAAAGGGGAGTTTATCCTTTGATTATAAGGTCACATTTTCAGTGAGTTAGACTCCAAATTAAAGTTACCTCAAGAACTGATTTCTAGGGCTGGGGAGGTAGGTCAGTGGTACAGTGCTTGCTTAACATGTGCAAAGCCCTGGGTTCAATCCCCAGCACCACAAAACAGAACAAAAAATAATTGGGTTTCTATTGAATGCAAAACTCCTAGCTGAGTCCGAAGATAATTTCTAGATTATGTAAGACATAGCTTTGGCCCATAGTTCATATACAGTCTAATAGTTCTCTCTTGTAATAAGAAGTGTTGGGAGACTTTAAAAGGGAGACTTTAAAAGTCATAACCTATGACTCATTATCTCAAAAATAGAAATCATAAAAAATGAAAGAATGTGATCATCAGAAGATACTTAAGAGACAGCAAAAATATGTATGGAATTTGTTGATTTGAATTTAAAACATAACTTTTAAGAAGATACTTTTAAAAGAATCCAGAAAAAGTGAACACAGACTGGATGTTAGATGTAAAGAAGGTAACAGTTTAAATAATGCTATGTACATACATAAAATTATCAATGCCAATCTCAATGACATGTACAGGGAAGGGGAGGAAGGAGGATGGGATCCAGAAGAAAATGCACCAAGTATTATGTGCATTTATGTTCCTATCACTCTATAACTCAGTATGATATATAATTACAATGCACCAATAAAGGTATTAAAAAAGGATAATATTGTAGAGGAAAATTATGTGGTCTAATTATTTTAAAGAAAAACAATTAACTTGAATTGACAGGTCTGGTTTGAGTTTTCCATTAAAGTGACCAGTGACCCAAATTTTAGGTGATGTTACAAATATCAACCTGCATTTTGTTATCAATTAAAACATTACATCTTCACTCCTCTCTAAACAAAATATGTTCTTACTCCTTTAACCTTAGACTATTTGGCTTTTCTGTTCCATCCAAGGTATTGGAAAGGTGTCATAATGTACTGATTGAGACCATGGGCTATGGCATCTATGCTCCATGCTTTGACCATGCTACTTAAGAAACCCTGAGATGATTCATTCTAATCACCTGTGAAATAAAAAGCATATTAGTATCTACCATCAGAATTGCGGAAAGGATAAATAAGAGACTGGTCCCACAATGAAAACAGTTTAGAAGAAATAAACTAGAAGGATCATCTAAATATCAGTATGTTAGAATTTGGAGCAAAGGTTGAAGTAGCACAAAGTTTCCATTATATGTGCTTTCTACTTCCTGTCATGTGATGTGTGGAGGAGGCTGAAATCAGGAAGGGAATGTACTTTGGATAATATTCAGGTCAGAAGACATGATTTGAAAGCCAGGGAGATCACAAGCCTTGCTCCCCAGTGTTCTCAGCATCAAGACATCAAAAACGTATACCCAGTACTACCATAAGTTGAACTGATGAATTTCATATTATTCCAGTGACTCAAAGGAACCTGGCCACAAAATGTTACCTTTAAAACTGTGAACAGGGAAAGAATATAAATATTATCAGAGAGATGCATACTAGAGGCTTACAGAGATTCACAAGAACAAGAAACAAGTTCATTCTTGGGAGAACAATGAAGGCTTCATGCAATAGCCTTTGAAAAGGACCTGCAGAAGAAGGCTGTGACAATGAAACACAGAGCTGAAAATAAAAGAAGGGTATGTCAAATGTAGGGAGAAGTAGGAACAAAAGTATGCGGACTCAATATGAACAATGATTATCTTCCATATCTCCACTAATGTTGGGCAGTAGACCCTGACAAAATCACTAGAATATTTCTTTTTTCTGGATTTGATTTGGAAACTCAAAATTTTTTATTTTTAAGTTATATTTACTATAATAAGTTGAGATATTATGTATTTATAGTAAATCACACATATTTAAGGTGTGTAGTATAACAAGTTTTGACATGGGTATACAACTGTGAAATGAACATTACACTTATGATAGTGAATAGATCTTTTCAATTCCTCAAAGTTTTCCTATGTTCCTTTAGAATCCCTAACCCCTAACCACAAAAGACTAGTAGTCTGTTTTCTGTCACTACCAATTAGTTTGCATTTTCTAGAGATTTATATAAATGGAATTATACAGTCTGTACCATTTTATGTCTGATTTTCTACTTAGCATAAATATTTTCAGATTCTTCCATGTTATGGCATATGTCAGGAATTTAATCCTCTTTATTGCTGAGCAGTATTTTATTATATGAATAATATATTTAAATAAATGGTATATTATCAATATTTATATAATATAAACATAAATGATATATTTATCAATAGAAAAAAAGTGTTGTTTCCATTGGTGACCAGATAAAATACAGCTGCTATGAGCCCTCATGTGTAAATTTTTCTGTGGACATATGTTTTATTTTTCTTTGGGTAAACAAGAGTGGAATAGCAGGCTTATAAGATGACTATGTGACTAAGATTTTAAAAACGGCTTAATTTTTCCCAGAGTGATTGTGCCACTTTTATATTTTTACCAGCAGTATATGGAAATTTTTGTCATTTTATATGCTTACTAATATTTGGTGTTATCCATTTATTTAACTTTATTCATCTAGAAAGAGTATAGTGGTATTTCATTGTGGTTTTCACTTGAATTTCCCTGGTTACTGATGATATAAACTCTCTTTCATATGCATATTTTCCATGGATTTACATTCTTTGTTGCAATGTCTTTTCAAATATTTTGCTAAATTTTTAGTAGGTTATTTGACTACAGATGAATTTTTGAATGTGTACCAAAACTGTAAAAAATTAAAAACTGCCAGATTTATTCTTAAGTATTTTGGATTTCTTTTATAAATGATACTGTCACTATAAATGCAATCCACATAGTAAGGTAAAGACAAGAATAACATCAAAAGACACAAACAGGACTTCTAGAGATGAAAACTCTATCATCTGCTAAAAAATATCATGGAAGGGATTGATGCCATTTAGCACTGAAAAGAAATGAGCCCTACAGTGAACAGAAGTAACAATAGTGGGTATCCTTGCCTTGTTCCAGATCTTAGAGGAAAAATATTTCAGTTTTATTTTTTAGTTTTTCACCACTGAATATGATGTTAACTGTGGGAATTTCATACACATGGTTTTGTTAATGAGAAAGTTTTCTCTTTTTATGGTGTGAATATGGATAGTGTTCACCAAGGTCCATGTGTTAAAGGCCTGGTCTATAGGGTGGCACTATTAGGAGATGCCGTGGACCTTCTGCTGTTGGGTCATCTGGGACATCCTTAGGTTCTTGGAGACATGCCTTAAAAGAGGACTCTGGGACCCCATCTCTAAGTCCCTCTCTTCTTCCTGGCTTTAAATGTAAGCAGTTTGCTCAGCCATGCATTCTCACTAAGATGTGCCACCCTTGCCAGAGGACTAAAGCCTTAGAGACTTCCAATCTTGGAGAGGAATTTTCAGAATCATGGGCCAAAATAAGCATTTTTATCTTTAATTGCCTCAGCAATTTTGTTATATGTGAAGCTGACTAATGCACCTTTATATCTTATTTCTTGAGTTTTTTATCATAAAGTGTATTGAATTTTGTCAAATACTTTTTTGTATTCATTGAGATAGTCATGTGATTTTTATTCCTTCATTCTGTTAACATGAAGTCTTAGCCAGAGCAATTAGGCAATAAAAATAAATAAAAGGCATCCAAATCTGAAAAGATGAAGTAAAATTGTTTCTGTCTACAGATGCATGATTCTATTTATAGAAAACACCAAGGACTTCATGAAAACACCTGTTAGAATTAATAAATTCAGAAAAGTTGCAGAGTTACAGATTCAATATATAAAAATCAGTACCATTCCTATACACCAACAACAAACCATCTGAAAAAGAAATAAAACAATCCCATTTATAATAGTATCAAAAGTAATAATATTCTTAGGAACAAACTTAACCAGATAGGTAAAAGACTTGTACACAGAAAATTATAGAACACTGATAAAAGAAGTAAAAGCACACACACACAAATAGGAAGGCATCCTGTGATTATGGATTAAAAGAATTAATATTGTATTATTGCATTAATTATTGCAATTAATATTGCAACATTACATTGTTGATGCAATGCAAGCCTACCAAAATCCCAATGGAGTTATTTCCAGAAATAGAAAATTTATACTAAAATTAATTTGTAATTGTAAAAGACACCAAATAATCAAAGTAATTTTGGGCCAGAAAAATGTCTGAGGAATCCACTTTCTAAATTCAAAACATATTATAAGGCTGAAATGACCAAAACAGGATGGTACTAACATAAAGGCACAGTAGACCAATGGAACAGAAAATAAAGCTCATAAGCAAACCCAGGCACATATGGTCAGTTGATCTTCAACGTGGATGCCCATGAGACACAATGGAGAAAGCATAGTTTCTTCAATAGACAGTGTTGGGGAAACTGGATATCTACAAGCAAAAGAATAGGATTGAACCCTTATATTTAACAATATGCACAAAAATCAGCTCGAAATGGGCTAATGACTTAAACATAAGACATGAAACTGTAAAATCCCTAGAAGAAAACATAGGGGGAAAGTTTGACATTGGCTTTAGCAACAATTTCTTGGATATGACCCCAAAAACAAAGGCAACAAAGCAAAAATAGTAAGTTAGGACTGCATCAAATTATAAGGCTTCTACACAGCAAAAGAGACAATAAAAATGAAAATGCAATCTACAGAATGGAAGAAAATATTTTCAAACCATATATTTAATAAAGCATTAATACCAAAAAATGCAAAGAGCTCCTAAAACTCAATAGGAATAAATAGATAACCTAATGAAAAACTAGGCAGAGGAACTGAGTAGATACATCTCAAAAGTAGACTAATTTCCAACAGGTATATGAAAAAGGCACTCAACATTACGAATCATTAGGGAAACGTAAATGAAAACAACAATGAGATGTCATTTCATACCTGTTAGGATGCTTGTTATAAAAACAAAAAAGATAACAAGAATTGGCAAGGAATGGAGAAAGGACACCCTTGTACACTGTTGGTGGGAAGGTAAATAAGTGCAGCTACTATGAAAAAAACTACGGAGGAAATTCTGACAACCAAAAATAGAACTGTCATATAACCCAGCAATCCCATTTCTGGATATATATCAAAAAAACTGAAATCAGGATCTTGATAAATCTGCCCTCAGTGCTCATTTTGGCATTATTCAGAATAGCTGAAACAACCTAAATGCCTATTGATGATAAATGTGCAAAGAAAATGTGGTATGTACATGCAATGAAATAGAATTCTTAAAGAAGAAAATCCAGCCATTTGTGACAAGATGTATGAAACTGAAGGACATTATGCTTAAACACTTGATGAGAGTGTAGATCTTAAGTGCTTTTATCACAAATAATAATAATAATAATAATAAATAAAGAGGGTAGTTGGAAAAATTTTGAGTCAATGAATATATTTAGGACGTAAATTTTGATGATGTTTTCATAGGTGTAGACTTATCTCCAAACTCATCAAGCCATATATATTAAATATGTACAACTTTTTATATGTTCATCATATCTCAAGATAATGTTTCTAAGAAAATATATTCATTGGTCAAAGATGACATTAAAGCATTCTTTTTTTTTTTTTTTTTCGGTACCGGGGATTGAACGC
>PVJS01015291.1:0-39106 GCA_004027185.1 Glis glis
CGCTACACCCCCTGGCCCTATTTTTTATACTTTATTTTGAAACCGGGTCTCACGAAGTTGTGGAGGGCCTCACTAAGGAGAGAGAGAGAGAGAGAGAGAGAGAGAGAGAGAGAGAGACAGGGAGAGAGAGCGAGAGAGCTGAGGCTGGCCGCGAACCCGGATCCTCTGGTCTCTGCCTCCCAAAGTACTGGGATTACAATCATGCGCCACCACGCCCGGCGTATCACGCCCAGATTTTATTAGCTATTAATATTTAGGATTGATATATGCTCCTGGTGAATTTATCACTTCACTATTATAAAGTGACCCTCTCTATCCCTAGTAATTTTCATTACTCTGGAAGCTGTTTCATCTGATATCAATACAGCCATTCTTTCTTCTAATTAGTATTTTTTCATATGGTATGTCTTTATCCCATCTTTTAAATTTTAACCTGTCATATTTAAATTAAATATTTTGTGGCTGGTGTATAGTTGAGTTTTGCTTTGCTTTTCCTTCTTAATCTAACCTGAAAATCTATTTCTTTTAACTGAGGTGTTTAGATCATTTATATTTGATATGATTACTTATTTGGTTGAGTCTAAATCCACTGGGTTTCTCTTTGTCCCATCTTTCCTTTTCTTTCTTTTCTGCCTTATTTTGAATTGAGTATATTTTTCATCACTTATTTTCTCTTTTCAAGACTTACTAATTAATGACTTCTTTTTCCTTGTTCTGCTTTGTAGTGGCTGCTTTAAGGTTTACATTATATGCCTTTAACTTATTATAGTCTTCTCTAAAATAATATTTAGCCACTCAGTGTATAATTTAAGAACCTTACAATGGTGTACTGCCATGTTCCTCATCCTGCCTTTTTGCTATTGCTATCATACATGCAATTCAAGGTGCGTTATAAATCACATCATACATTGTTATTATTTTTGCTTTAACAAACCACTTATCTTTTAAGGATATTTTTAAAATAAGGTGAAAATATTTGCCTCAGATTTACCAGTTCTAGTGTTTTTCCTTCCTTTATGTGGATTAAAATATTCACATGGTGTGTTTTTCTTTCTGTGTTAAGGACTTCCTTTAACATTTCTTATAGGGGTGAACTGGATGCAGAACTCTCTGTATAGCTTTTGAGCTTTTCCGAATCAATCCCAATTACATTTCTATCTAGAATTATCTTCTATGGACCTCATCAGAATCCCTATAATTTTATCAGGTCCCCAACTGCTTGTGTTTGTCTTTCCTCTCTTTCCAAGACCAGCAGGAATCCATGTCTTACAAAAAAACCAAAACTTCTTTGAGTGCCTCTGCTTATTGTAGACTCTTATTCTCAACACACTTGGAGTCTGTTTCACAGATGGAGGCATCAAGTACATTATCCATTAATTCTTTGTTTGCATTTGTCTTGTCTTTCCAAATAGACTATAAACATCTTGAAAGCAGAGTATTGTTTCATGTTTCTACACAGAGTGGTGTGGTTTCTAAAAATTGATCCTTCAGGTGGCATATCAAGACTTTACTAGGTCATTTTAACATTGTTTATTTTATTGGAGATGTGAAAGTAATGATTGGATTACATAACCAAAGTATTTGTTTCCAGATGATTATTTCTAAAATCATATGTGTGATATGTGTGTGCTTTGTGCTTTCTAGGAACTAATTAGGGGAAGTGTTTGTTTTGCGACTGTCTGGGTCTTCGTTTGGGTTTCCAAGAAGCAGATCCAGGGACAAGGATTAGAATGCAAGCAGTCTGCATGAAAAGTTGGGAAAGGGAGAAGATAGGACGAATGAAAGATGTGTTAGTACGCCCGGGAAGCTGGAGCGTAACCCCACCGGCGGGGGGCTCTGACACCTCGAGGTTAACTGCTCAAGACTGAGAGAGCTGAGATGTTTATAGACCAACTCCTGCCAGGCATTGGTTGAGGGCTACTCCCGGGCATGAATTCCCTGGCACTCTGGTCCCTATTTGAGGTCTGCGGAACCAGAGAACCAGCAGGGCCAGGCATGTCCATGTGGTAAGAAGTGAGGCAGTTGTGTGCTGAAGTGGTTCATGCAGGAGATGTGGGCAGAGCACCAATAGCACCTGCAGATGTTAGTTTGTTTTCCTTTAGAGGATTTTCTTAAACTGTCATTTACATTTAGGTCACTACCGAAACCTGGCTACATCCCCAGAGGATCCAAAACATGCAGACAATCTCCCTCCAGCCCAACAAATAAATCTTAATTCACTCAGACATGTTTATGAGATGCCAACGTGTAGTGTGCATCCTACGTGGGAATCAGCACTCTCGTACACTGTTGAAGGGTGGATGAAATGGCATAACTCCTATGGAGGGATCATTGGCAGTATACGAACCAGCATACACTCACAAGGTTTTTCGTTATGGCATTATTGGGACTAAAAGATTAGAAATAACCCAAATGGCCTTAGAACAGTGCTGGAAAAACTATGGTAGATACACGGGTAGAGGACAATGCTACTGTGAGAGTATATTGCTAGGAACTGATATAAAATAACTTTCAGTATATATTAAATGAAAAATTAGGTTAATAAGGTATCTGGCATACTGCTTTTTCTGTAAGTAAAATGAGGAATGACATATTTACATATTTGCTTTTTTGCAAAAAAGAAACAAGGTATATATTATAATTCAATTAAAAAGATAAAGAAAGAAACAGAAAAAGGATGAGTTGGAAAATAAGGATTGTCTATAGGGGACAGGTAAGAAGAGAATGGGGGATATAGTGACGAGAGTGAGATCATTTTATATAGTTGTGTTTTTTGTGGAACTGGGGATTGAGCCCAGGGGCATTTTACCTCTGAGCTACACCCTCAGCCCTATTTTATTCTTTTATTTTGAAACAGGGTCTCACTAAGTTGTGGAGGGCCTCACTAAGTAGCTGAGGCTGGCCATGAACTCATGATCCTCCTGTCTCAGCCTCCCAAATACTGGGATTACAAGCATGTGCTTTTATATAGTTTTGACTTTCAAATCTCGCCAATATTTTATGTATTAAAAAAATAAAGTTAAGCCAGGTGTAGCATCACATGCCTATAATCCCAGTACTCGGGAGGCTGAGACAGGAAGATCACAGGTTTGAGGCTAGCCTCAGTAACTTAGTAAGACCTTCAACAATTTAGTGAGATCTTGTTTCAAAATTAGAAATTAAAAAAAGGATGGGAGTTATACCTAAGAGGATAATGGCCCTGGGTTCAAACCCCAGTACCCCCCCAAAAAAACCAGAAATAAATGAAATCAAAGAGAAAAGAATGAAAACCCTCAATAGTAATAGAAATAAATCAATAAAACTGTATATCCAGTTAATAAGACAACCATGTATAGAAAATAATTATTTCAAAGCTGGGCGTGGTGGCGCACACTTGTAATCCCAGTACTTGGGAGGCTGAGACCGGAGGATCAGGGTTCGTGGCCAGGCTCAGCTACTTAGTGAGGCCCTCCGCAACTTAGTGAGACCCTGTTTCAAAATAAAGAATAAAAAATAGGGCTGGTGTGGAGCTTGGAGGTAGAATGCCCCTAGGTTCAATCCTCAGTACCACACACACACACACACAAAGAAAATAATTATTTCAAACAACTATGAACACAATGCTCTGTGCTTAGGCAATAGCCTAAGGACAAAAAGAGCTAGAAAGAAATCTGAAAATTGACCAAATAGGTTTATATTTTCAGTGGCAATTTGAATATCTTAATTTTGAAACTATTTTGCAGGTAATAGAGGAAAATATAAATAGGTATGATAATGTTATCAGGCAGCAAGGGGTTACCAAAGAGGATCTATAAATACAAAGAGAAGGCAATCAAAAACCCTAAATGCGCCGGGCGTGGTGGTGCACTCTTGTAATTCCAGTACTTTGGGAGGCGGAGACCAGAGGATCCGGGTTTGCGGCCAACCTCAGCTCTCTCTCTCTCTCTCTCTCCCTGTCTCTCCCTGTCTCTCTCTCTCTCTACTTAGCGAGGCCCTCCGCAACTTCATGAAACCCGGTTTCAAAATAAAGTATAAAAAATAGGGCCGGGGGTATAGCGCGGAGGTAGAATGCCCCTGCGTTCAATCCCCGGTACTGCAAAAAAAAAAAAAAAACCCTAAATGCTA
This sequence comes from Glis glis, assembly GCA_004027185.1. Lineage (NCBI taxonomy): Eukaryota > Metazoa > Chordata > Mammalia > Rodentia > Gliridae > Glis > Glis glis. The sequence continues at coordinate 4,105 of PVJS01015291.1, forward strand.
AATTTAGATCAGAATTACCAGTATGAAGTCTCGATTTAAAAGTTTTTATTTTTTAATTCTGTACGATAGAGTTAACTCTGTACAGTTGTAAGAGTAACGAGCCCACCTAGCAGTTAGGTCTTGGGTTCTAAGATCTCCACTTGCAGAACCCAAAGCCCCTTTAAGAAGCAGCTGATCCCGGACTTAGGGCAGTGGAAAATCCAGAATGAGCATGGGCCCTGTCATGCCAGAAAATGAGGAATGCTCCAAGAATAACAGGGTGGTAACAAAAGGACCCGTGAGCCAGTATGAAGGGATTGCACTAGCTATATCTAGAAAATTTTGAGCATCCAAAAGAATAATGGGTTTAAACAAAATAATTTGAAAGTTCGTAGTGATACCCGATAAAGGAAGTGGGTGGGAGAGGTCTTTGCAGAAGAATGTGGGCTAATAAATGTAGCAGGATGGTAGGACTTAGTTGACTGGGGCAGGCATCACTGATGGCTGCTGAGACACCGAGAAGGGTCGGTTAGAGAACAAGGTGAATACACAGTACCAAGGATCACCCACCCATGGTCCAGCAAATACAAAATGAGAGAGCAGGCTGTCTCTACCTGGCCAGGCGATTAATCGTCACATCATTCTGGGTGGTCTACAGGTGCGGTGCTGGGCAAGTTCCCCAGCACCCGTGAAGATGAACTAGACTGTGGCGAACTTATAAACCTGACTTCCGGTTTAAATAGAGGAAAGAGTTGAATGACAACCCAAGGAAACACGCAAACACATCCAGATTGTGGGGCATTCTACAGAAAACCTCCGGGAAGAGCCAATATCATGGGAGAAAAAAGCAGGGCAGGCTGTGGTAGATGAAAAGATAGTGTGGTGATGTGAAACTAAAAGCACTCTCAGGGCCTGGATCAGATCCTGGCCTGGGGCACGAAAGCTAGAAAAACTGGGAGAAATGTGAAGATGGGTCAAACAGAGGACAGGATAAGATCACTGTTAATTTTGTTTAGTCGAATCATGATAATATAGTTATATGAAATAATGTCCTTAAATCTAAGGAGGTGAATATTTAGGGGTGAAATCTAATGAAATCTGCATACTATATTCAAATATTTCAGAAAGAGAGAGACGGAGTGAAAACAAAAACAGCCAAAAGTTAACACATGCTGAATGTAGATAGTGGGTATATTATTATTCCTTTAATTTTTCTACATGTTTGAAAATTCCAAAATAAAATATTGGACAATTATATAAATATCAGTTGATATATACTAAAATTATATTAACAATGAAAATTAATCATTTGAATTATAGACCATGTATTACAAATTATATCCTGTGCATAGATATCAAATGATGTATGTATATCAATTAAATTCTGTATTTAAGAATAGAAAGCGCCCTTTGTAAGGGCAAAGAAAGCAGCCTGAAGCAAGGCCAAATGACAATTTATTTCTATGCTACTATACCAAGGAATATAAATATACTTGTTAATGCTTATGTACACACACACACACACACACACATGCACACACACACACACACACACACATGTACACACTCACACACACGGTCTTCTTAAAAAGTGCCACTTGACATGCGTAAGGACCCCCCAATGTGTCATTAGCTGAGAGAACATAACATATTTTGCTTGCCAAAACCCTGAAGGGAAAAGATTTACTAACACTGACCTTTTTTGGGCAAAATTTCCACCCACTATTAGAAACACAGGTAAACACAGAAAGTTTTTTTCTTTTAAGTATATGAATTCTTGGAAATACAGCCATTTGCAGAGGGGAGGAGAGGTGCCCTTGTCCTTATGTCTCTAAAGAGAGAAATCTCTACTTCCTGTCTCTGAAAAGGTGGTTTTCAAATCTCGTTTGCTGTTCCCATTCACAGACTCGGGGTGCCACCGCAGCCCAGCCAGCCAGGTCCACACGTGCCCATGAACCACCTGACTCTCAGCCTTGGCCACATGTGGGAATCATTTGGGGGACCTTGGAACCAGTCTCGATGCCTGTGCCACACCACAGACCAGTGGACTCAGAATTAGTGAAGCACTTCTTTCTGCATTTATTAAATGTCTGCTGTATGTAAAGGCTGTTGTGCATCCCAGTTCTAGGCTAGGGGTTGGGAAGTAGTATTCAAATATAACTTTAATTTTGTAATTGTTCTTAAGCAGTTTACAATGCAGGAAGGGAGATAAGAAATATGAACTGGGCATGGTAGTGCAAACTTGCAATCCCAGTACTTGGGAAGGTGAGACAGGAGGATTGCAGGGTGGAGGCCAGCCTTAGCAACTTAGCGAGACCCTGTCTCAAAATGGGGTTCAATCCCCCATAACAAAACGAAAGAGAGAAAGAGAGAGAGAGAGAGGGAGGGAGGGAGGGAGGAAGGAAGGAAGGAAGGAAGGGCACAATTTTCTTAATTCAAAACATGCAATTAAGCCAGGCATGGTGGCGCATGCTTGTAATCCTAGTACTTGGGAAGCTAAGACTGGAGGATTGCAGGTTCAAGGACAGCCTCAGGAATTTAGTGAGGCTCTCAGCAACCTAGTGAGACTCTGTTTCCAAATAAGAAATAAAATCGGTCTGGGGATGTAGCTCGGATGTAGAATGCCTCTGGGTTCAATCCCCAGCACCACAAAAAACAAAAAAACAAAAAACATGGAATTAGCATGACTTTGGTGTTGTGGCAAAAGCTAGGGAAATTCTTGAAATAAACTGAATCCAATTCGACTACAGGTCTCACTCTCACCCCTTTAAGTGGTCAAACAGCAAAACTGTATGTGGAACACAGAATTCTGCCAACTCAAACCAGGTAATAAAGCGTAAAAGCAGTTTCTTTCAGGAGAATTTTCTGAGGAGGTGGAGGGTAGGTTGAGAGGTCCTTCATGCCCGATGGGAGGTCAGGATAGATGTAGGAGTCACAACCAGGCGTGGGCATTGCGGCCCCCAGTGAATAAGGACCAAATAACTCGGTAATGGAGTGTCCTGAGTCTAGAAAGATCAACCCTCTCTACAGGACATGGAGCTGGGGCTCGACGTGCTGGTGAGAGTGAAGATCACTCTGGTAGACCCGTGGCGTGGCGACCCTGGCGTGTGAGAGCTGGCTGCTCCACTTTCAGCGAGCCAGCTGGGAAACACCAGCATTACTAAAAATTAAACTATGTAAGTTTACAACGAAATAAATGATATCCAAAGGAAACACAATAAATACTCAAAACTTGTCATTCACTAATTGTTTTTCTACAGGTCAACATTCAATGCTCTGGGGACTATTTATACTCTTGGATTCACCTGGCACAAACACTATCTAATAGTAGCTACTGCACAGCCCTTCCTTGTCTTTGTTTTTGTTTTTTGGTACTAGGGATTGAACCCAGGTGTGTTCTATCTCTGAGCTACAACCCAGCCCTTTTTGTTTTGTTTGTTTTGATACAGGGTCTCGCTAAATTGTTGAGGCTAAATTGCTGGCTTCAAACCTGTGATCCTCCTGACTCAGCCTCCCAAGTACTAGGATTACAGGCGTGCACCACCACACCCAGCACACATCTCTCTCCCTTGATCTGCATTCAGGGAAATCACACTGGCAACTTTAAATCAGCCACGGTGGGAGTATTTACACCACAGGGACTGGCAGATGTTACAAACCAGAGCCTTCTTTGTTCCAGGGGCGGAAGAAGGGGCCAGTTGTTAAACATTCACTAGTATACCCACACCACTGGTAATGAAAACCTGTCCAAACCAACCTCTGAACTAAGGCAACAGTGTCCCCTGAGATGGAAACCCCTATTTTCTTGGGCCAGTTTGTTTCCTTAGTGTGAAAGTTCTTGTTTTTTATCTTAACTATAGCAAGGTTTAACCAAACCATTACATTTATTTATAGTTTTGTGTTGAATGGATTTTCCTAAATATTTATAATGAAAAATTTCAAACACACTGTAAATTTGAAGGAATTTTACCAAGAACATCTGTATACCTACTACTTGGGCTCTTCCGTGAAACTTTATTTGGCATAATTCCATATCTAACCTTCTATTTATCCCTCATGTAGAAGGGTTTTTTGGTTTTTTTTTTTGTTTTGTTTTGTTGGTACTGGGGATTGAATCAAGGGGTGTTCTATCTCCGAGCTACACTCTCAGATCCTTTTATTTTTCAGGTATTGCTAGGTTGCTGAAGGTTTTGCTAAGTTGCTAAGGCTAGCCTCAAACCTGCAATCCTCCTGACTCAGTCTCCCAAGTACTGGAATTACAGGCATGTGCCCCCACATCCAGCTTCATGTAGAGCTTTTTAAATTATTTGCTAATATAATTGGTATTAGCGCTTAGAGAATATGGCATATCAGAGGATCCAGTAGATGAATATTGTGTTTCTAATATAAAATATGTCAGTAAGTACTTGATTTTAGACTTTAAGTAGGAAACTCAATAAAAACAGCACCAACATATTTAAGAAAATTTAAGATTCACCATATAACATTGATGTATTCAATGAACTAGAATTATTTAGAAATTAAGAAAATTTGCTTGTTAACACAAATATTTAAGATGTTTAAAATATTTGAAGCATCTAATATCTTACATGTGCAAATGCAACTTAAGATGTAGAAAGGTATTTAAATAACTAGCGTGGAACTGGTGCACAATTGTAATCCCAGTACTTGGGAGGCTGAGACAGGAGGATCGCAAGTTTGCAGCCAGCCTCAGCAACTTAGTGAGGTCATCTGCAACTTAGTGAGACCCTGTTTCAAAATAAAGAATAAAATAGGTCTGGGGTGTAGCTCGGAGGTAGATGGCCCCTGGGTTCAATCCCTAGTACCACACAAATAAATAAATAAATAAATAAATAAATAATGAGCTTGTAAGTGGTGACAAAAACAAGTCAAAGACCTCCTCGAAAGTATTGAAACTTATTAGATTCATAAATAGAATAATAAACTTTATAAGTCAACTTTAATAATGTCACAGAAAACTAGGTGCTTGATTTTTGAAAGGCAAATGAAATATTACATTAAAAAATTAAAAAAGTAGCCAGTGCAGAAAAGTCACAGTCACAGAGTCACAGACAACAAAAATTCATATTGACAGGTAGACTGTGCACAGCCCTGGGCGTGAACCAGAAAGAGGTCCAGGAAGAGAGAGAATTGTTTTCACATAAGACCAGGGAAGGCGTTCTGAAAAGAAATGTAATAACCATTAACTATCAAGCACCTCGTGGGTGGCAGCACACGGATTAATCACTCTACATTCATTGCCCCTTTTGAGCCTCGCAACCAGGCTGCTGTGACTTGGAAGTGTCCTCCAAAGGCACCAAGTGTAGAAGGCCTGGTCACCAGCCTGTGAGGCTAATAGGAGGTGGTGGAACCTTTAAGAGGTGGGGCCTAATGGGAGGAAGTTAGGTCATTGGGGCATGCCCTTGGAAGGAACTGGGTTTCCTGCCCCTTCCTCTGTCACAGCTTCCTGGTTGCCATGAGCTGAGCACTGTCCTCCACCAAGTGTTCCCACCATGATGTGTTATGTTCCCGCCATGGTGTACTGTGACACCACAGGCCCGAAGTGATGGGGTCAAGCGACCATGGACTGAAAATTCGAAACCATGAGCCAAAATAAACCTTTCCTCTTTATAAGTGGATTACCTCTGGTATTTGTTATAGTAATGGAAAGCTGACTGACACCCAAGCCATGCAAAGAGAGCATTATCAACCCCATCTTATACATGCCTGGAGAGAGGCTAGGTGGCTCAAGGCACACAGAGAGTACTTCTAGAAATGAACTCCTTGCCTTCCCTTGTTCCCAAACTTTAAACTATTTAGTGTTTAATGGGAGCATATTAAAATGACTTTAAAAACCTAAAAAGCAGGGTACAGTGGTGCACACCTGTAATTCCAGTCCTTGGGAGGCTGAGACAGGAGGATCACAGGTTTGTAGCCAGCCTCAGCAACTTAGTGAGACCCTCAGCAACTCAGTGAGACCCTGTTTCAAAATAAAAAATAAAATAGGGCTGGGGTGTAGCTTGGAGGTAGAATGCCCCTAGGTTCAATCCTCAGTGCCACAAAAATGAAACAACAACAATGAAACCTAAAGAATTTCAAAGTCCAATCAAATGATTAAAGAAGTTAGCCACAACTTAAGGGATAAGGGAAAAGTGTGGTTTGTATGCTCAAATTAGGATAAAGAATTCAGTAGGAAAACATCTAGAACCCAGGAGGGGTGAGGGGCAAGGCCTCTCCCTGTGCCCCCCACCTCAGTGAGGGACATCTCCAGTCCCCTCATGGTCCAAGTCAGAACCCTGAGGTCGTGGTGCCCTGGACTCTACCCTCTCATGCCCCAACACCTGGTCCTACTGTCTCTCTCCATGGAAACCTGTAAGCCCATGCTCCCTTCTCCCCACCCCCACTGGCGTTCTCTGGGCTGAGTAGCTGAGATGGCTCCCACCTGTCCTCCCTGCCTCCAGCCTGGCCCCAGTCCTAACCTCTCTCCAACTTGCCAGAGTGATCCTAGAACACCTGTGCGCAGTTATGTGCCTCCCCGGCTTGAACTTGCAAAGTCCTGCCTCCTCCAAGGTCACAGGGGGTGTCACCTTCTCACCCCTCCTGCGGGCTCCACCTCCACCCCTGTCTTCCCGTGTTCCTTCCTTCTGGGCTGCCGGGATGATTTTGATTGGCTGAGCGTTTCTACACCAGGTCCTGGGGACAGGGCCATAACTGCTACTTAGAGTGCGCCAACTACGCGTCAGGTTTTCTCCTAAGAAATTGATGTCTCTTGATTCTCTCAATCCTGACAACAACCTTACGCAGCAGATACAATCCCCAAGGGAAGGGCGCAGAGGAGTGAAGCAAGTCGCACCAGGTCCACAGTCTGCCCGGAAGTCAGGCTAAGCAGTTGGGCCTCTGACCCTGGACCCTGTGCTGTGTCCCCAGCTACCACTGGACCTACATCCTGGTAAGAGGGCTAAACATCAAATAAGCAAACACAGGAGAATTTCAGGAGCAGCAGGTGCTATAAAGGAGCTGCACGCGGCATGTGGCAGAAAGTGGCCATGGAAGATGTGAATTGGGTGGCCATAGAAGGTCTCTCTCTCTCTCTTTCTCTCTCACTCTCTCTCTCTCTCATACTGGGTATTGAACTCAGGGGCATTCTACCTTAAAGCTACACCCCCAGCCCTTGTTTTTTATTTATTTTTTTAATTTTGAAACAGGGTATCACTAAGTTGCTGAGGCTGGCTTCAAATCTGCAATCCTCCTGGCCTCAGCCTCCCAAATACTACTAGGATTACAGGCGCACACCACCATGCCTGGCAGAAGGTCTCTCTTTGAAGGAGACAGGTGACTTGAAACCTGAATGGCAAGGAGGAGCAAGCTGCAGGGAAGCTGGGGGAGGTGTTCCTGCACAGGGAACAGCAGATGCGAAGGTCTGGAAGACCCACCTCCCTTCAGTTCACCTTAACAGCAGAAGAAATTCAGTGGCAGCCGTGGGGTTGCTGCTTTGCATAACTATGAACCTTCGCCAGCCACGTGTGGGGAAGACCACCTGGGGGAAGGCTCTCTGTGTGACTTCTAAAGCTGGCCAGGCCACTTGGGTGTCCTAGAGGAGGATTTGGGCCCCAAATCCTTGTCACTGAGCCCGGCAGACTCACTTTTTTTTTGAAGCTGTGGTCCTCGGAGCACTCAGAGTCATCCTGCCAAATATCCGTGGCGTTCTCTCGCATCTGCCAAGTCCCCCGAGCCAGGCAGTATCTGTAGGCCCTTCCTGGGCTCTCTGAAAGTAAACACAGCCTGAGAGGAAAGGTCAGAATGCACAGCCCGTTCCCCGAGCACACTGGACGGCCCTCGCCCTGGCCGCAAAGCTGTGGAAAATCCCAGGGAAAAGGGATTTTCATTTTCCCCCACTGGGGGCTCATTAGCATCCCTCTGTTTATTTGGGATGGAGCGAAAGACTCAGAAGCTTCGAGATTTCGTAATAAGCCATGATCTGCTAATGTCTGCCGTGTTTACCCAAAGCCTCTGGAGTTAGGACGGTCCCTGGTGACTCAGAGGTGTTGTGACCCTGGTAAGGTACAGCCTTAGCAGCTGGGAGGTGCTGACCTGGGCTCCTGAGCTTGCTCAGTGGGGTATCACTCCTGATGCCCAGGAGGCGGCGCCATGAGGAACAGAAAGCAATGGGTGCCAGGTAGGCAGACCAGGGCTGGAGCCTGACCCGTTATCTGGCGAGATGATGTCCTGGGTCCAGCCCTCACACTCTCTGAACCTGCCAGTTTCTCCATCAAGAACTGGGGCAATAATGGCACCCACCTGCTGTGATTTGAGGGAGGATAAAATGTGTGTGTGTGTATGCAAATGACAGGTCAGTGTCTCTGCCTTCTGGCTCCAATCCTTAGAGCCATCCTTGCCATCTCTTGGTCTCTCTGTTGTGACTTTGTCACATCTACCCCAGGAGCACCTCTCTGGAGGTCCCCCAACCCGGAGGACCAGGGACTGGCCTTGCAAAGGAGAAGTGGGAATTTGCTGGAATTTCCTAGTTCACACCCTGCACATCATGGATCAGCAACAGCTATTTTCTAAATTTAATTGATTGGTGCCTTCATAGTACATCCACCTGCCCAGACGACAGCTTTGCTAAGGTGTCTAACTGGCCTCTCCGTCAATACACTCCAAACAAGCCGGGCGTGGTGGCACACACTTGTAATCCCAGTACTTGGGAGGCTGAGACAGGAGGATCCGTGTTCGCGGCCAGCCTCAGCTATTTAGTGAGGCCCTCCACAACTTAGTGAGATCCTGTTTCAAAATAAAGAATAAAAAATAGATCTGGGGGTGTAGCCCAGAGGTAGAATGCCCCTGGGTTCAATCCCCAGTACCACAAAAAATATACCCCAAACCAAGTTCTTCATCTTCTCAAAATCAGCTCCCCCACACAGTTTCCTGTTTCGGGGGATGGCAGACCCAACCTGCTAGTCCTCTGGCTCCAATCCTTAGAGCCATCCTTGTTGTCTCTGTCAGTCATAACCCTCACCTGCTCCGTTAGCTAATCATCTCTACTTTCAAGCATATCTAGAACCTGACGCCCGCGCTCCCCTTACTCCTTCCCTCCTGACTGAAGCAATCATCTCTCTCCTGGATTCTTGTCAACTTGCTGACATCTATGGGCAGCCCCCCGGTCAGTGAGCTGGAGGAAATGCCAGTGGATCATGCCAACACGTCTTCCAAGGACTTGAGAGCAAACCAGGGGCCTTGTATGGCTTTCCACCAGGCCTTGTCAGACCTGGTCCCCAAATGTCTCTGCCCGAATGTCCTTTTGCTTCTCTTCCCTCCAGTCACATCTGCTCTCTATCAAAGGCCTTGGCGCTCTGTTCTCGCCCGAACACACTTCCCCTATTGGCTCAAACCTTCACCTCCTTCAAGTCTTCACTAAAACATCACCTTCTCTGTGAAGCCTCCCATGATTGCCCAGTGCACAATCACAATTCTCCCACCCGTTCCCCGACTCTGTCATATATAACATACATGATGTCTGTACTTACCAATGATGCTTACTGATCATTGTCTGTCTCTTGCTAGAACATGAGTTCCGCAGGAGAGCAGTCTTACTCTGTTTTGGTCACCAATAGACCTCATGTGCTTAAAAATGATGCCCGACACACAAGAGATGATTAATGAATATTTTTTGAATGGATGAATGGCAATAATGCCACTTGACACTGTTCTTTGTGACAGTCAGAGTCCTCTATGCTGAGGATGCTAAGACGAATAGGGGCACACTTCAATGTCTACCCAGGAGAGCGCAAATAGAAAGTTCTGCAAACTTCTATTAGTTCTTTTTTGTGTGGTATTGGGGATGGAACCCAGGGGCATTCTACCTCTGAGCTACACCCCCAATCCTATTTTTTATTTTTATTTGGAAACAGGGTCTCGCTTAGGTTGATGAGAATCTCACTACTTGCTGAGGCTGTCCTCAAACCTGTGATCCTTCTGTCTCAGCCTCCCAAGTGCTGGGATTACAAGTATGCGCCACCACACCCGGCTTCTGTTATAAATTCTAAGACAGAGTCTGCACAGGTCCAGAAGAGGCCGGAGGAGAGAATGCTAGAGGGTCAGCAGGGCCAAGGGGCAGAGGGTCACACATGCTGTTTATAGGTGTGGTAATGGGAGCCAGCATGACCTGACTGGCGTTTTAGAAAGCTTTGCAGAGGATGGTTGGAAGGGACCAGATCTGAGGTTGGAGACAAGGAGACCAGGAAGCAGCACAAATAGTGTTGATGGGCATCAATGCGTGTGGGGGGTATGTAAGGGAGAAGGAGCCAGAAGACCCAGCCTCCACCCAGATGAGGAGTGAGTTTGAATGGGGCCAGGTGGAATGTGAGACCATGCCTGAGGTGGATAATGGAGGAGGAAGAGGAGGAAGAGGAGGAAGAGGAGGAGAAGGAGGAGGAAGAGGAAGAGGAGGAAGAGGAGGAGAAGGAGGAGGAAGAGGAGGAAGAGGAGGAGGAGAAGGAGGACAAGGAGGAGGAGGAGGAGGAGGACAAGGAGGAGGAGGAGGAGGAGGAAGAGTATGAGTCGGGAGGAGGTGGAGAAGAGGTTTTTCTCTTCTCTATTTTCCACTTCTCTCTGTCCTTCCATTTCCACTCCATCTGATAACAAGTCTTAATAACCATTCTACGGCCAATATTTTTATTTTAATCTCTTCCCTTCTCTCCAACCTCTGCCTGAATCCAAAACCTTTATCTCTTTTTCTGGATCCTGCAGTAGCTTCCAGATGCAGCTCCTCAATTCCCCTCCATTCCTCAGTCCAGCAGTCACACACTATCGACGTTGTCCTCCCAAACTACAAATCGTTTATGTCCTTCTTATGCCTCAACACTTCCCGTGGCTCCACATAATCTTCCTCTGCAGAGGAAAGTTTGAATCCCTCAATGTAATATACAGTCTCTTTCGCCATCAGCCCCCAGCCTCATGATCAGTCATAGATACCAAAAAAGCCGATATCCATCACCGGAATCTCCCTTCACATGTAGGAATGCTCATTCCTTGGATCTTATCTCAAGAACTCTTCTGCATCCCTTTACCTCCCAACCCTTCCTTTGTCTTCACATTCTCCTTTTACTGTAGGAACCCATTAGGAGTCTAAAGATTTAATTGAGTGGGAGAGTCACTTCCTATATTTTGAAAATCATGCTCCTTTTAGTATACTCCAGAAGCCCAGAACTCAGTTCTTATTTATTTACCTTATTTATTTATTTACTTATTTTGGTATTGAACCCGGGGACATTCTACCTCTGAGCTACACCCCCGCCCCGCCCTTTTTATTTTTTATTCTGAAACAGGGTCTTGCTAAGTTGCTGAGGGTCTCGCTAAGTTGCTGAGGCGTGCCTCAAACTTGTGATCCTCCTGTCTCAGCCTCCCAAGTACTGAGATTACAGGTGTGCACCACCACACCCAGATAGAACTCAGGGTTTTTTTTAAGCTTTTATCTCAATTTCTTTGTAGACGTGGCGTTTGGATCACTGTTTTCTCCTACAGTGGAATGGACCTGTCTTTCAACTCCTGGGAAGGAGCAGGTAGAGGGCAGACGGGGAGGTGGTGGTCTGTTCCATCCACCACTGAAGAGCGTGTGCACATTTAGGGCTTTAAAAAGCTGAAGGAACCCAAACAGCTCCCACTTACAAAGCACCTGCTGGGGGCCGACTCTGTGTGCGCCTTCTCATTATTCCTCAAAATGACCTTAAGGGTCCGCTGTGACTCACTTCACTTCACAGACAAGGAAACCACAGCTCAGAGGGCTCCAAGAATTCAACAAGTGTCTCAAAGTATAAAACAGAGGGAATGAGTCTAACTTCAGGACTGCTGACTCCGTGTCCAGTGCTCTTTCCACCTCATTGAACTGAATCCCATGGGGATGGTTTGTTTGAACCATTCAGACCCCTCTGTTCCAGAAAGTTCTCTAGCACCTTGTTATGGTTGGATATAGACTGTCCCCTGGAAACGCTCATGTGTTGGCACTGCAGAAATGCTCAGAGGTGAAATAATTAAATTGAGAGGATTCTAATCTCATCCATGGATAAGTCCATTGATGGATTAATAATTTGAATGAATTTACTGGGTCGTAACTTAGGCAGGTAAGGTGTGGCTGGAGGAGGTAGGTCACTGAGGTGTGGCCTTGGGGACTATCTATGTCCCTTGCCTCCTCCCCTTGCTTTCTCTGCTTTCCACCACCACAATGCAAGAGCAGTGTCCCTCCTCCATGCACCCTGCCACCACCAGAGCCACGGTTTATGCCTCAGAGCTGGCTCTATGGACTGAACCTCGGAAACTGATTCCAATAATCCTTTCCTCCTCTAGGTACTGCTAAAGGCCTCAAAATATTGAAACCAAAGTACCGCTGATGTGATTATTTATTGGACTGAAATTAAATATAAGATACTAGCATCTTACCTTCTCAGAAACACATTCCCACCTTCTTCTACCTGGAGCTTCATAACCGCTATGTCGCCTGAGAATAGTGTGACATAGCTGTCCTTCTATTTGCCCAGGGTCTTTGGTCATAGATAACAGCATTCTAACCAGTAATTGTTTCTTTTCCCTTCCAAAATAAAATGACCAAGATATCAGGCTTCTGGGGCAGGTTGGGGTGGAATATTATCCTGGGTTCCTAAGTTACATTCACTTCCTTTAAATAGGATAGGCATAAGGTAAGTAGCTAAATTCTCTATCCAAGTTTCATGGGGTTTAGAAGCACCAATTCAATGGCACATCTTCCAACACTGATGCAAGAGAAGGATTGAGTCCTTTCCCCCATCTAAGAAGCCAAAAGGTGAATGGGTGTGAGCTTTCTGGTCTTTCCCCTCTCCATGACATTCTTAATCCTAAGCACAGCTGATTCTGTAGTAGCCTGGACTGAACTCTATAATCTACCAAGTCAAGAGAACTACTATATAAATGAAACACCCAAGAGTAGAAGAATTTCAGGAGACAAGAGGAGAAGGAAGATGTATTCCTGAGAGCTTAGAAGGACACCTTCCTGGGGAAGAGGAGTTGGGAAAAGTACTTGGTTGAAGCCCTCTTTTTAACTACCATCTGGCTAGTCTACCCCGGAGGGACTGGCCCTTTAAGGAAATGTCAGAAATGGGTAAATAAGACTCATTACCTTCCTTCCACCAAGGTAAGTATGAAGGGCAGGGGACAGAGACCTTTCCAGGAGAAGAATGAGGCCAGCACACATAGCGATCGAATGTCCCATTACAGAATACACCTAGGGAGAGAAAAGGGGTCAGAATGAACATCAGCACTTGAGCACGAGGTCCTCTGATAGAAGCAGAGGGACCCAGGAGCCCAGAGCTCACCTTTCTGCCATTGGAAGCTGGTAACCTTTACAGGAACCAGCGTGGGCATCCTGCTCTCTAGTCAGGGATGAGGAATGACTGGGGGAGCAAAGGAGTGCTGGGTGCAGCCCTAAACATCGTGCCTTTGTCTACCAGCCTGGCCTCCAGTCAATCAACGAGTGGACATGTCTTGCCGATTTTGCTTAATTTTACATGAACTGAACTCCCACAGAAAGTCAAGGTCGGGAGGACACTTAGAGATCCAGCCAATGCCTTATGTTCCATCATTAACTAAATAATTGTCAAATTATCAAATTTGTGATTGTCAAATTACTGTCACCAACCCTAGAACACCCTTACTATAAAATGTGAAAAATGGCCAGTGGATAGAAGGGGCTCTGTGCAATTCAGGTTCTTGGTCACGTATGTATGCTATGAAACATGTCCAATCTGCAACAGTCTCTCATGTCATGACCAGGTGGCCAGTGTGCTGTGGCAGATGACTTTTATCAAAGATGGTGGCACCCACATATAGCCCATCTCATGTTATTTTACAGTGAGCAGTTCCCTCCCCTTGAGCCTTGGTAGACCTTTGTAACTGTCTCATCTGGTTGATCACGACTAAAGTGATATTGTGTGACTTCTGAGCCAGGTCATAAGAGGCAATGTGGCCTCTGGTCAGACTTGCCCCTGGGAAGCCCAGTCCATGTAGAGAGCCCATGTGGAAGCATTCCGGCCACCAGTTGCCATGTGACTCTCAGCTGAGAGCCAGCTTCAACCAACAGGCATGGCCAGGAGCCTTTTCGTGACCTCAGCTTCCAGCCTTTGAGTCTTACAACAAACCCCAGACCCTACAGAGCAGAAACAAGAAACAAGAAGACTGTGCCTGTCCTAATTCCTAACTCATGAGACCTTCTTATCATTGTGTTAAGCCATTAAACTTTGGGGCAACTTGTTACACAGCCACAGATAACTCATACATGTGCTTACCAGAAGGTTCCTTGAGTAAGTCTCTCAGACACTTCTCCCTGTACTGTGCCCACTTCCGAGTTGTCTCCTCAAGGAGAGATCCTGTAACCTGAACAGACAAAAACATGGTCATCCCCCCAGTTAGCTGCAAGCTGAGGTGGCCTTGTCATCTTACACCATGATTCTCAAACTGTCCCACCGAAGCGCCCATCATGGCCCGCACCAATAAACAGAATTTCTTTGGCTTCTTACATATTTTTACACTCACTCCATAATATTGGTTTTAACTAAAAAATATATATTATTTTTCAAAATCTTTAAGTGAGGTTGACATTTCAAGAGAAGGCAATACATTTATCCTAAACTTTGACACCCAACCACACAGATGCTTGGTGCTTTAGATGCCAAAGAGAGACACGTTGTACTAAGAGGGGCTCAAAGCACACCTCAGAAAGGCCTGCACTATTGGGTACCTGCATGCCCAGAGCCAGTCACCATCCCGAGGCCTTCGGAGGTTTTTTTTTTTCTTTCTGACACAGAGCCATAGAACCTTGGAAATACAGCCCACTCATTTCCGGCTTTTCAGATAATTGAGTGGTCTATCAGCTTCTCATTGTATACTTGTACCACTTCTTTTGTTTTAAAAAGGGCCTTTCTCTTCCACCATTCAGTTGACTCATCTTTTGGAGCACCTATTGTGTGCTCAGCTTTGCATGAAGGAGAGATTGATGGGGTATAAAGACGAGCATGTCTCTTGCCCTCAAGAGCACTTAGAATCTACTAGGGATAAAACAATTAGATAATCAATGGGCATATACAATCCAGTGGCATCTACCCCCATCCCTGCAGCTCCTTCCCTCAGTGGTTCTGTCTTTGGCTTTGAGGTTTTTGTGTCTTTTCACAAGGGACAACAAACTCAAATGCTTTCTTGGGCCAGGTAGATAACCCAAAAGATCCAATGGTAGAGAGTGGAGGAGCCTATTATAAACTGGGGAGATGCTCACCTAAAGGTATTCAAATTTAATTACACACACACACACATACACACACACTCAGCTCCTGCCCCCCCAAAAACAAACCACACCCATGAGTCCAATGGGTGGCCTGATTTGCCTCCTGAGTAATTGGTCTAATCTGTCCTCTCCCTCCTCTGTCCAGCACGCCCCCCAACACTGTGACCGTCATGGTGGAGTCTCTGGGAAGTTCCTTTGCATCTTTTCCAGAGAATCATACAGATAACTTTTTAAAGAAGAGCTCATAGCTGGGCGTGGAAGTGCACGCCTATAATACCAGTACTTTGGAAGCTGAGACAGGAGAATTGCAGGTTCGAGATCAGCCTCAGCAATTTAGCCAGGCCCTCCACAACCTAGCGAGACCCTGTTTCAAAATAAAAAATAAAAAAGATTGGGGGTTTAGCTCAGAGGTAGAATGTCCTGGGTTCAATCCCCAGTACCAAAAATAAAGAGGAGCTGATATAGTAATAAGACCAGAGGTTTACCAAATTGCTCTGTTCATGGTACCCTTGCTATCTCTATAATGTTTCCAAGGCACTCTTGGACCAAAAGATATATCCAAAGTCCAATTTATTAATTAGATAGTTCCAAACAGTGGGTAAACATTTTTGTATTAACAACTTAGTGTCTGGTAGGCATTGCGCAACTTCTAAAACTTCAGGATAATATTGGATACCACCACCTTCCTTTCCTGTTCCACATGGATTTTTATTCTGTTTGGTACTTGCTTTTTATCAAAGTACCTGCAGAGAACCCAGTTTTTCAAAGATGCCACATCATCAGAAGGAATGAAGGATGACCTAATGTTAAAACCATGAACACCTTGCGCTAGTAGCTTGCACAGTGTCTAGTGCCTCAGTGCGTAGTTGGGATCCAAGGAGTCAGCCTTGGTTAGTACTAACAATGATGATACAATAATTGGCATTTGTCCCTTAGTTTCAGTTTACAATGAGTTTTGTGTCTCTATTAATAATTTCTCTCTCTCTCTCTCTCTCTCTCTCTCTCTCTGTGGTGGCCCAAGAGGCAACAAGTAAGTTTATTAACATATTGTTTAAAGAAATAAACATCCTAGCCAGGCTCGGTACTGCACGCCTAGAATCCCAGGGTCTTGAGAGGCAAAGGCAGGAGGATCAAAAGTTCTAGCTCAGCCTGGGCAACTTAGCAAGACCCTATCTCAAAATAAAATAAAAAGGGCTGGGGATGTGCACAGGCAGTACATCCACGTTCAAGCACAGATACATTTTGGAGGTGATGAGGAGAGGAGGCACGTGGGTGGGGTTTTTTCTAACTGGAAAAGGCCAGTTTGACTGATTCCTCTTTTCACGCACAGGGGACCAGCGTCCATGACCAATGTGGCTGAGAAGGGATTAAGATAAAGGGAAAACAACTTTCTGTTGGCTCTGTTTAAATAAACCTCTTTTTCTCTAGCTGGGTGTGGTGGCGCACGCTTGTAATCCCAGTACTTTGGGAGGCGGAGACAAGAGGATCCGGGTTCGCTGCCAGCCTCAGCTCTCTCTCTTTCTGTCTCTCTCTCTCTCTCTCCCTGTCTCTCTCTCTCTCTCTACTTAGTGAGGCCCTCCGCAACTTCATGAGACCTGGTTTCAGAATAAAGTATAAAAAAAATAGGGCCGGGGGTGTAGCGCGGAGGTAGAACGCCCCTGGGTTCAATCCCCGGTACTGCAAATAAATAAATAAATAAATAAATAAATAAATAAATAAATCTCTTTTTCTCTGTTAGTGAAGGAGTACACTTCACTGTGGGT
The DNA here is from genome assembly GCA_004027185.1 of Glis glis. Taxonomy (NCBI): domain Eukaryota; kingdom Metazoa; phylum Chordata; class Mammalia; order Rodentia; family Gliridae; genus Glis; species Glis glis. Next base: position 21,148 of record PVJS01015291.1, read on the forward strand.
AAAATAGAAATCACAGGTAACCAAAAAGTGGAGAAGACAGAATCATTATCTTCTTACTCAGCAATCACCATTTCCTTCCAGAACCTTCTCTGTACACACGCATCGCTTTGCTTTCTTCTTTTTCTTTTCTGTTTTATTTTAACCAAAATGAAATCATATTGTTTTGTGGTCTTTTATTTTTCACTTAGAAGACATAAGGTGAATATATTTCCATTTTAAGAAATACAAAATAGATAAAATACCCTTTAATAGCTACATATTATTCAATAAATGAATGTGGTATAATTTAGTTTTTAAATCCTCCAGCAGTGAATGTCTAGGTTGTTTTCAGATGTTTGCTAATACAAAGAATGTTGCACCAGCCACAGTGGCACACAACTGTAATCCCAGTGCATAGGAGGCTGAGACAGGAGGATCACAAGCTCAAGGACAGTTTCAGCAACTTAGTGAGACCCTTGGCAATTTAGTGAGATTTTGTTTCAAAATAAAAAATAAAAAAGGCTGGGGGTATAGCTTGGAGGCAGAATACCCCTGGTTCAATTCCCAGTACCAAAAAAAAAAAAAAAGGCTGGGCGTGGTGGCATACACCTGTAATCCCAGTACTTGGGAGGCTGAGACAGGAGGATGGCAGGTTCAAAGTCAGCCTCAGCAACTTAGTGAGGCTGTGAGCAACTTAGCAAGACCTTTTTTCAAAATAAAAAATAGGGCTGGGGGTGTAGCTCGGAGGTAGAATGCTTCTGGGTTCATTCCCCAGCACCCCCCCACACACAGTATATATAGTATGAGCCCATCTATGAGCCCACCTTCTATAGTATGAGCCACCTTCCAAAAACAACAACCCCCAACAATGGCAATATACAAGCCAGGTGTGGTGACACATGACTATCATCCCAGTGCTCGAGAGGCTGAGTCAGGAGGATCACAGGTTTGAGGCCAGCCTCAGCAACTTAGTGAGACTCTGTTTTGAAATAAAAAGTAAAAAGGGCTGGGGGTGTAGCTCGGAGGGAGAACACCCCTGGGTTCAATATTTAGCACCACACACTCACAAAAAAAAAAAAAACCCAACCAAAAAGAAGAAGAAGATGCTGCTGTGATGAAAATCCTCATGGTTAAACATTTGAAAGTGCTCCTTTATTTTCTTAGGAGAAGTTCTTCGAATTGGAATTTCTGGGTCACAGAGTACCCACATTTTTAAAGGTTTTTGATAATGCACTGCCAAACTGCTTACATTGCCAAGAGGATTTTTTTTTCATTTAAAACTATGCGCCCTTCTACATTCCTACCAACAACGTATAAAGTCCACTTCTCCAAGAGTCTTCAATAGTTTAGGTTTTTGGATGCCAAAACAACGGCTAATAACGTAAATGAGCGCGTGGGTGGGTGTGGAGCAAGTTCTGTTTCGTTGCTTGTATTTAGAAACTGAGCTGTCCCTGAGAATGTCTCATTAAGCGAATTTTATGAAGACTTCCTGCGAGCAAACACGCCACGGTCATTTATATCCCAGGCAGGGACAGCGTCTATGGGCAAACTTATCATGAACGTCTACGCAAAGCCTTGTAATATAAACAGCTAAGAGAAGAATATGAAGTCGAAGGTGGAGAACCAAGAGGAGGGCATCAGAGTCACAGACACACACAGAAGGACAGACAGTGCCAAGAGCTCTGCAGAGAGGGCACAGCGGTGCGCAGGGGGGCACCAGCAGACTTGTTATTGATTATGGAAATACCAGAGTGACGGTGCTGGTGTGGCTTTGTTTGCATGGGTAAGCCAGCCTGAGGCTCTGCAGATTGTACCATCATTATATATAAATAGTCAGATGTCAATAGCTCCCAAGAGTACTGTTGGGAGAAGACAGAACATAGGACTTTAAGCCCCAGGGGAAACGCAAGGGCTCCCCTGCTCCTGAGCTACGTGACAGGGAAAAGCAATTATGGTTTGTTTTCTCTGTGGATTATTTTCCTTATCTGTAAAACGGGTTCAGTAAGAATCCTCTTTTCCGAGGCTTGTTGTGAGCATTAAGTAAGATGACGGGCGGGGCCACATTTTATGTCACTATGTCAAATGCTGTAACAGTGCTTGGCACGTGGTAGGCCACTGGTCGTGTTTGTGGGAAGAAGGTGAATAACCCAGGCAACTCGCTGGGCACAGTGGGTTTGTATTCAAAATACTCAGAGGATAGAAGACGAGAGCTCAGGATCCACTGTCCCCAAAATGGCCTCACCACTAGGGGTGGAAGTGCTGGGGCCAGAGGCAGACCTGAGCCACCCCGTCCTGGGGAGAGTCCCCCTGTGGCAAGAATTCCATGAGACCGAAGGCCGGGCCCACATTTACAGGTCATGGGGGCTTGAAGGGAGCCCAGGGGAGAACTGGGACGCAGAGAACTTGCTAGGTGCTTTCTGCCTCTCCATCCCCAGATGAACACCAAAGAAAAGCAGAGAGAAGGGGCGTTTAGACCTGGACCACAGCCCTCCGCTCCAGGGCAAGGGAGCTTTCAAATGCTGGTGCTATGGACGGGGACCAACCCTGCTCAAGGAGCAAAGGTGGTGGAGAGCCAGACCCTAGGCTATTTTTAATTTTATTTTTATTTTTTGGTACTGTGGATTGAACTCAGGGGCATTCTACCTCTGAGCTACACCCCAGCACCTCCTTTAAAAATTTTTTTGAAATAGGGTCTTGCTAAAGTACTGAGGGTCTCACTAAGTTGCTGAGGCTGGCCTCAAACCGGCAATCCTCCTGTCTCAGCCTCCCAAGTACTGGGATTACAGGTGTGCACCACCATGCCTGGCTTAAGCTACTTTCTTTACTCAGATGAGTGGAACTGGGGTTGCTTCCCACCTTAGCCCTGTAGAAAAATGGAACCTTGGAAAGGAAATGGGGCAAAGATGTAATCTCCTTGGAGAAGAATAAGGCAAGCTACAAGAAAACCCAGCTATAGAAGAGCGTTAAATGCCTTCTAATTCATCCTTAAAGCTCATGACTATCCTGCCATGGATCTACATCTATTGACAGGAAAATGGTGCTTAATCTCCCTAGACTCAGTTTCTTCACCTGTAAAATGGGATTAACAAGAGACCCTCCCTCACAGTGTTGCTGAGAGCATGAAACCAGATAATATGGGTGCAAGGGGGACTCACACAAACCTAATGCCAGTTAGGTATTAGTGAATCCATGTTATTAGTGTGTTTTGTTATTAAGAAACAGATGAGAAGCTGGGTATGGTGGCCCGTGCCTGTAAGCCTGTAATCCTCGTACTTGAGAGGCTGAGACAGGAGGATCTCAGGTTCAAGGCCAGCTTCTGCAAGTGAATGAGACCCTGTTTCAAAATAAAAAGTAAGAGGGCTGGGGGTGGAGCTCAGAGGTAGAATGCCCCTGGGTTCAATCCCCAGTACCAAAAAAAAAAAAAAACCCAAACCAAACAAAAAAAACCCCTGAAAGAAACAGATTACAAATAATACCTATAGTATGACCCTATGTTTATTGTTTTGAATTGTATGTCAATGAACAGTAGAAAAATTTCTGGCGGGATATGCCCCCAAATTTAAACAAGGATGATAGCTGGTTGATGGAATTATAGGATGAATAGTTTATATTTATTCCTTTTTAGATTTTTTTAAACATTGAACATTCGATATTTTTATAATTAGAAAGAAAGCAAGGAGAGAAGGGAAGGCAGGAGGAAAAGGAAAGGGAAGAAAGAAGAAAGGAAAGGAACAGAAAACTACCTGTTCAAATCAAACACTCAAACCCAAGCGCGTGCTAAAGGAACAGAGGAGGGTACAGGCTGTCTACAGAATTAACACCAACACGGGGAAACCCTTACAATATGATGTAAAGGGAAATCCAGGGTACAAAATAGTTTATGCTTCATCATTTCAACTGTGCAAAAAATGCATAGAGAAGAGATTTAAGGAAAATATGCCAAAATATAAACAGTGATTAGCTCTGAATGCTAGGGTTGTGGCTCATCATTATTTTCTTAATACTGTTTCCTAGTTTGCAAATTGCCTATGGGAACCTAAGTTGCATCTGTGATCAGAAAATATACACAATTGGTAATATTAATAAGAAAAAGAGTAAGGAATGAAGAACTGCTCTTACTTGCTTGATAGAAACCAGCAGTACCAGGGTGAGGAAGGGTCTCCCAGGGGCCCAAAGCAGGCGCTTCCTGTGGGAAGGGAGAGGGCCGGTGCCCCAGGCAGGAGCGATGCCCGGGGGCAATGGCCGGGCCCCAGGCTGGGGTCCCCGGCTGCTTCTCCCAGTTCCTGCCGGGCTCAGTTCGGGCCTCATCCTGCTGGCACACTCTCACAAGTGCAGGCACATCCTTCCAACAGTCCAAGATGTACCACCGGCGGCCTCCTCCCGCATTCCTCCTGGTCCAGAGAGGAAGTGCTTGCAGGAATCCTCCGCGCGCTGCGCCCGGAGCGTCTGAACTGTCTGGAGTGATCTACTGAATCTCCAAGTTTCTCATCCCCCGCCTGCCCCCCCAAAGGCAGGGAGAGCTTTCCCAGACCTTCCGCAAGTCAGCTGTGCTCTGTGGGACTTCCTCGGCACGCCCAGCAGAAGCAGCAAGACCCTGAGTGTGCCACCTGAGGCTTCTGATCCATGCGCCTGGCCAGCGTGTGATGGCTTGGGTTCAAGAGGCCCGGAGGACCAGCTGTAGGACAGGGTGTCCTCCAGCCAGTCCAGAGACAGGCCTCTTTGCAAGGAGGTGGGGTGTTGCTTTCTAAGATATTAAGCTTGTCCAGGCTGGACTGAGAACAGCCCCAGAGGCAGGGCCACCTCTGGGCCTTGGTTACACTTGGACAACAGGAAAGACCATTGCCCAGTCCAAGCACAGCATCTCCTGACCCAGGGTCTGAAGCAAAAACTCAATCAAAACTCAAGGTTATGTCCCCACAATAGCAAAACAATGTGCGGAAAAATCCAGCCTTCACTCCTCTGAATGCCCACTCGTTCCGAGCTCAGCACTGTGCTCCTGTTCTGAACACACTGTCGCTCAGCCCACCTGGCAGATCGCTTAAGGAATTCATGTGCATCGGTGCTGACCAGCATCTGGGTACCATCTCACCCCACTCACATCTGCAAAACTGTTTTTAGCACCGTCCTACTTCATTCACCCCTGCAAGAACCCCCTGCGGGTATGAGGTTCCGAGAGGGGAGGTGCCTGTCCAAGGCCACACAGCAAGGAAATGGCAGAGCCGGGATAGCCAGGTCTTCTGACCAGAGCCACCTGGCCACAGCCACTTGGGACAGCGCCATTCCTCACCCCTGTCCTCTCAGGGAGAGCCCCATTCTCAGCAGGCTCATCACTGTGCCTCCAAAGGGCTCCTCATCGCCATCACCCCAGCTCTCCCCGGCCAGCTCTCAGCATCTGCCTCCAGCTTCTCCCAGCCCCCAAACTAGACGCCAGGTGATGGGACGAAATGTCAGATCAGCACGAGGCAAGAAGAACAGGCTTCCATTTAGTTGTTTCCTCCTTCCCTCCCTCCCTCCCTTCCTTCTTTCCTCCCTCCCTCCCTCCCTCCCTTCCATCCATCCTTCCTTCCTTCCTTCCCTCCCTCCTTCCTTTCTTCCTTCCTTCTTTCCTTCCTCCCTCCCTCTCTCCCTCCCTCCTTCCCTCCCTTCCATCCATCCTTCCTTCCCTCCCTCCTTCCTTTCTTCCTTCCCTCCTTCCTCTCCTTTTTTCCATTTAAGTCAAACCATACCTCATCTTGGCTACCTTATCTGGCACAGTGAATTCTGAACAGTTGGGGAAAACTGGGTGACCACTACTTAAAAGAAATACCAAAGCCAGGCGCAGTGGCACACATCTGTAATCCCAGTACTTGGGAGCCCGAGACAGGAGGTTTGCAGGGTCGAGGCCAGCCTCAGCAACATAGCAAGACCTTCTGCAACTTAGTGAGACCATTTCAAAATAAAAAATAAAAATAAAAGGGCATAGCTAGAATGTAAAATGCCCCTGGCTTCAAACTCCAGTTCCAAAAAAAAAAATCCCTAGAAATATTGCAAACTCCATAGGGCGGGGTTTTAAACCATAATAGTAAAATGCTCCATGTGAACAAAGACCCCCAAATGGACTCTTAGGATGACACCATCTCTGGAATCAATGTGGTCGTCTCTTCAGTCTCTTCAGTACAGCAGAGAGCGGGATGAAGTGGCGGGGAGGGAGGAAAGCCGCAAGGGATGAGCCCCCATCGTCGGATGAGGCTGCCAAGTCATCCTGTAACTGCACATTGAAGACGATCCTCCAAGTCTCATATTGGTAAAGACAACACCTGTTTCAAGATAAAAATAAAAATAAAAGGGCATAAAAATAAAAAGGGCAGAGCTAGAAGGTAAAATGCCCCTGGCTTTTTACCTCCTTCTTTAAGAGGAGCCCACCTGGTATCTTCTCTTATGGAATTCATGCATATCACTTACTAACCCGCACATCTGGTATCTTCTCACCCCTATTTCTGTAAGAATATTCTATTTCCTCTCTTTGAACTTTTTCTCAAAAACACTTTTTCTGAAGGGACAGGTGTTGGGTCCGCACAGGACTTCCCTACCATTGGATGGGTGCCATCTAGTGATGAAGCATGGTAAAGCTTCTTTTTTTTGCGGTACCGGGGATTGAACGCAGGGGCGTTCTACCTCCGCGCTACGCCCCCGGCCCTATTTTTTTTTTATACTTTATTTTTGAAACCGGGTCTCACGAAGTTGTGGAGGGCCTCACTAAGTAGAGAGAGAGAGAGAGAGAGAGAGAGAGAGAGAGAGAGAGAGAGAGAAACAGGGAGACAGCGAGAGAGCTGAGGCTGGCCGCGAACCCGGATCCTCAAGTCTCCGCTTCCCAAAGTACTGGGATTACAAGCGTGCGCCACCATGCCCGGTGGTAAAGCTTCTTTCTGTGAAAGGGCAGCAACCAAGACACCTGCAGGCAGGTTGGTAAGGCTCAGAGCCCTGGACACAGTTCCTCCGCCTTTGCCAGCAGGACCATACAGATGGAACAAGAGGAACCCATATGTCACTGCCCTCTCCTCCTACCTGCTCAGGCAGGTAGATATCTGGGGTTATATCTGGGGGTTTTCAGAAACATGTAATCAAGAGCCTGTGTGTTAGCCAGGTGCAGTGTCACAGGCCTGTAGTCCCAGTACTTGGGAGGCTGGGACAGGAGGATCACAGGTTTGAGGCCAGCCTCAGCAACTTGGAGGGATCATGTTTCAAAATAAAAAAGAAAAAGGACAGTACTTGGGAGGCTGAGACCGGAGGATTGGGTTTGTGGCCAGCCTCAGCTACTTAGTGAAGCCCTCCGCAATTTAATGAGACCCTATTTCAAAATAAAGAATAAAAAAATAGGGCTGGGGGTGTAGCTTGGAGGTAGAATGCCCCTGGGTTCAATCCCCAGTACCGCAAAAAAAAAAGAGAAGAAAAGAAAAAGAAAAAGGGCTGTGGGTGTATCTCAGAGGTAGAATGCTCCTGGGTTCACGTGTCCGGAGCCATTTCTTTGGCTTCAGGCTCATAGATGCAAATGCAGCCTTGAGAGGTATAAGCTTTGCCAAACAGGACGATTAAGACTTGTTGTTAAGAGTGCTATGCATTTCTATAGCTGAAGGCTATCTGAGGAGAGACTTGACCTTCTCCCATCCAGGAGTGAGAGGGACCCTCACCCACCCAAGGGCACATGACTCCCAGGTGCAGGCGGAGGAGGGAGGTGGTCTGGAGAGATCAGGTTAGCAGAAAGGGGCGTTGACATTGTATGATGGAGGGGACTTTGGATCTATTTCTGGTGCTCTAAAAGGATATATAAAGACTGGGCTGAATAAAGTCGCGCTGCTGCAGTATTAACTGAGAGCCTTCAACCTCAAGCTTGTGTCCATGTGTGATCAATCCCGACACCCTCCACAGATACTCGGGCCAGGCTGCGCGGGCGCGGCATTCACGCTCCAGTACCACACACACAGACACAAAAAGTTAAGATGGAAATTTTACGTTATGTGTATTTTACCATACATATACTAGGGATCGAACCCATGACCATTTTACCTCCAAGATAAACCCCCAGCCCTTCTTATTTTTTTATTTTGAAACAGAGTCTTGCTAAGTTTCTGAGGCTGGCCTTGAACTTGCGATCCTCTTGTCTTAGCCTCCCAAGTACTGGGATTACAGGCATGCACCACCAGGCCCGGCTTAGCATAAATTTTAAAAACAAACCAAATCCCTCCTGTAATTCTTCCCTCTTTGGAGGACTGAAGGGCCAACACCATGGATGGGAACATTTCCCAGCTCTGCAACTCTCTGTGGGAGGCCGTCTCAGGTCATCGTGGTGGATATATTCAGATTCCTCAGGGGGATGAGAGGAGACTATGGGATGCCAGATGGCCCTGCTGAGCAGTGGGGACCATGAGGGGGGAGGGATGGCCCCGGCTCATCCTGCTGCCAAGCACCTCACTTGGCCATGGACAGGGCCAGGCGGCGGCAGGCGTTGACCCTCATCCCCATTTGCCTGGCCCTCGCCTTCTCTCTGGCCGCCCTGGGCAGCAGCCACTGGTGCGAGGGGACTCGGCGAATAACCAAGCCACTGTGCCAGGACCTGCTGGAGGGGCTCAACTGCATTCACTTCCGAGGGGCCAGTGGCAGGAAGGGTGACAAGAGCCAGGCCGTGCAGTACCTCTGGGAGACGGGGGATGACAAGTTCATCCAGCGCAGGTTCCACGCGGGGCTCTGGCAGTCCTGCGAGGAGAGCCTCAACGGCACAGGTGAGCTCCGCCCCCGGGTCCTTGGGGTGACAGGGGCAGGGTGGCGACCACAGTGGGGGCCCCGGAGCCAGGCCACCCGGGAGGGGGGGGAATACTGGCTCTACCACAAACTGTCTAGGCATCCTTAAACAAGCGCCTCTGAGCCTCAGTTTTCTTATCTGTGAAATGGGAAAGATAGTACTTATAGAATTATTCTAAAGATTAGATGGCTGGATTCACATAAAGTACTTGTAACAGATCTGCAGCATTGTGTCATCTTAGCCCAGTCCCTGGAGAAGCAGAGGCGGCCCCCACCCAGCTCTAAGCTGCATTCCTGATCTTCCTCCTGCACTTTTTTTTAAGGTACCGGGGATTGAACCCAGGGGCATTCTACCTCCAGGCTACACCCCCAGCCCTATTTTTTATTCTTTATTTTGAAACTGGGTCTCACGAAGTTTGTGGAGGGCCTCACTAAGTAGCTGAGGCTGGCTGCCAACCTGGATCCTCCTGTCTCAGCCTCCCAAGTACTGCGATTACAAGTGTGTGCCACCACGCCCGGCTCCTCCTGCACTTTTAAGGGGACTTGGGATTGAAGGTTCTCTTAAAAAATAGACTTCTACCACTGTCAGAGCACCTACCATCCACCACAAGCATGAGCCTTGAGGAGCTGGTCCCTTATCTCAGGCAGTCCTCAAAATCAATAATAATAAACTCTGCAGATTAGAGATGATTTCCTCGCTCAGATGCCAGCAGTGCAGTTTCCACTCGCACAGCGGGTGAGCCCCCTGGCTCCCTTTCCCACCATGTGCTTCAGCCCCAATTCATCAACATCTTTTGAGTATCTGCCGGCGTGGGGGTGGGGTGGGTGAAGCAAACAGTGAAGGAAGAAGAAAGAGAAGAGAGAAGAGAAAGAAGGGTTAGTATTTGGAGCATGTCTTTCAGAGAAGAGTCTTTTTGCCTCACAAAGAACTGAAGGAGGAGGAATTCCAGCCCCGGTGTGAGGCAGGCTGGCTGTCAGCCGGCTCTGGGCCAGGCTGTGCTGGTGGAAAGGGGAGGACCTCCTCGCACACACACCTGTCCCCGCTTCTTTCCTGACCTCAGGCTCATTATATTTTCTGCACAGCTTTTTACTTTTCCTGGAGTTTCTAATTGCCTTTTATTTTCCCATCCTCATAGCATTTGTCTTTTAATTCTTTAGGCCCAAGTAAAAGGCGACAAGAACAACCCCTTTGAGATGCTGCATACCCCTTTCCAAGCCCTTCTCAGGGGCGGCCGCCCAGGGGCAGTGCCCAGCCTTCACCTCCCTGGAATCCAAGTCAGAGCCGTGGCTGTTGCTCTAAGTGCAGACAGCGCTGGCGCCTGCAGCGAGACTCCTGGAAGGGTCGCCCCGCTTCGCCTCTGCTCAGCACTGCTGTCTTTCTGTAAGAGTGCTCATAGAGAGCATGGGCAGATGCGGAAGGTGCAGGGCCCTCATCCCTGAGGGTTCCCAAGACAGTCCCCATTCTTGGTTTGGAAGCTATAGACACCACGCCCACAGGCAAATGGCTTGGGAACTTCCGCTCCCTTTCTAAGCCCCCATGGAGGATGGCCTAGTTCTATTTCCACAGCCCTACATAACAATCACACCACAGTTATCAAATGTTGGTGTGAATAAGAATCACCCAGGGAGTTCCTTTAAGAAAAAAGTCCAGGCGCCAAGCCCTAGAGGATCTAATTCAACAGGTCTACAGTAGAGTCTAGAAACCTGCATTTTTTTAAACTTTCAACCAAGATGATATTTACACACAGAGATCAATTCATTTTTAAAGGCCTATAAGAAAAACCAACTGTCCCTGCCCCTTCCCTCTCCGCAGTTTAGCCCCATCCTGGAAGGATGGAGAAAAAAATGGAAAAACACTTTTTTGTTGTTTTTTTATTTTGTTTTTGATCCTGGGAATTGAACCCAGAGTCTTACACATGTTAGGCAGGTGCTCTACCACTAAGCCCTTCAAGTCTCATTTTTAAAATTAATTAATTAATTTTGGTACTGGGGATTGAACCCAGGCGCATTCTACCTCTGAGCTACACCCCCAGCCCTTTTTATTTTTTTTATTTTTTATTTTATTTTTTTTTGCGGTACCGGGGATTGAACCCAGGGGCGTTCTACCTCCGCGCCACACCCCCGGCCCTATTTTTTTGTATACTTTATTTTGAAACCGGGTCTCATGAAGTTGCGGAGGGTCTCACTAGGTAGAGAGAGAGAGAGAGAGAGAGAGCTGAGGCTGGCTGCGACCCGGTCCTCTGGTCTCCGCCTCCCAAAGTACTGGGATTACAAGCGTGCGCCACCACACCCGGCTATTTTTTATTTTGAAACAGGGTCTCACTAAGTTGCTGAGGGCCTCACTGAGTTGTTAGACTGGCCTCAAACCTGGGATCCTCCTGTCTCAGCTTCCCAAGTACTAGGATTATAGGCGTGCACCACTGTGCCCCGTGGGAAACCACTTTTAACTTAATTGTTTCTTCTGGTATTTGCTTCCATGTTTCCAAAACATATGCTGACATTGCTGTCTTCAATTTAGACATTATTTCTTTTTTTTTTTTTTTTGCAGTACCGGGGATTGAACCCAGGGGCGTTCTACCTCCGCACTACACCCCTGGCCCTATTTTTTTATGCTTTATTTTGAAACCAGGTCTCACGAAGTTGCGGAGGGCCTCACTAGGTGGGGGGGGGGAGAAGAGAGAGTGTGCCCGCGCGCGCGCTGAGGCTGGCCGCAAACCCGGATCCTCCAGTCTCCGCCTCCCTGAGTACTGGGATTACAAGCGTGCGCCATCACGCCCGGCCTTAGACATTATTTCTTGACTTCCTGTTATAATAAATAAGACTTAACTCTCACACCACAACCTCTGCCTTCTTCCCAAGAAAGCAATAGTGCTTTCATGGTTAAATCGATAAAGCAGTTATTCATTTTGACTATATAGTGTTCACTATGGAATCAAGGATAGTGTCATGATTACATTTGTTATTTTGAAGTGCCAGGTTCGTGATCTCACCAAGGACAGCCAGGGAGCCGGTTCCGATGCAAAACACACGAGGGTCTTTATTCAAGCTCGAGCTTGGGCCTCCACCGTGCACCAACGCAGTGGTCACAGGGAGAAGTCCCTCGCCCCCGGAGAACAAAGCTTTTATCCCCCCAGGAGGGCAGCTCATCCCACCCTTACATTGATTGGATAGTTTGAAACATAAGCCTGTTATCGTTCCCTGATAGGTTTAATTTTCGCGCCTTAGGTAAGGGTCATTACTAGGGAGACTTTGGCATTATATGGTGACCTCTGAACTGATTGGTCGGGCCCGCAATGCCTCCCTCAAGAATGTTCAGGATGGGCGGGGGGCTTCCTGGCTCTGGTCAGAGCCTGATTCTCTGCAAACTCCAGACCCGGGTGTGTTTAGCACCGATTGGCTGTTGCTAGGGGTTACTAGGGACAAGATCAGGTTAAAGGGTATGGGGGCAGTATGCTATAGAGACTTAACTTCTAGAAAACAGGTACTTAATGCCTATTTTACTTAAGACTCTAACTAAAACCTGTTATGGCTTTATTTTGGCTTTTCAATTTCGTACAACTTTTGGCTTTTCCTGGAGTTTTTTTTTTTTTTTCTGGTACTGGGGATTGAACCCAGGGGCATTCTACCTCCGAGCTACACCCCCAGCCCTATTTTTTATTCTTTATTTTGAAACAGGGTCTCACTAAGTTGCAGACGGCCTCACTAAGTAGCTGAGGCTGGCTGTGAACCTGGATCCTCCGGTCTCAAACTCCCAAGTGCTGGGATTACAAGGGTGCGCCACCACGCCCGGCCCTATACTTTATTTTGAAACAGGGTCTCCCTAAGTTGCGGAGGGCCTCACTAAGTAGCTGAGGCTGGCCGCGAACCCAGATCCTCTGGTCTCAGCCTCCCAAGTACTGGGATTACAAGCGTGCGCCGCCACGCCCGGCTTCCTGGAGTTTCTTGTTACCTTTTCTTTTTCCATCCTCACAGTGTTAGTATTTTTATTCTACTCAACTTTATTCTGTCTGGTGGGATCAGTGTTTCTAACATGCTCCCCACCCTTTGATTTTGACACTAAAATGAGAGAAGCATGCCCTGGGGTGCAGAAAAGGCTTCTGGGAAGAAAGTGGGGATTCGGAGCAGCAGGGAGCAAGTTCACTCACAAGCATTTCCAGGTCAGGCCCAGGGCGAGGTGAATGGGGGCACGCAAAGGTGAGTGAGCCACTGTGCTGAGAGCTAATGATCCAGTGCGAGGGAACTAAAGTAAAAACCATGTTGCCGGGCATAGTGGTGGGAGGCTGAGAAAGGAGGACCACCGGTTTGAGGACAGCCTCAGCAACTTAGTAAGATCCTCAGCAACTTAGTGAGACACTGTTTCAAAATAAAAGAATAAAATAGGACTGGTGGTATAGTTCAGAGGTAGAATGCCCCTGGGTTCAATCCCTGGTACCGCAAAAAAAAAGAAGAAAGAGAGAGAGAGAGAGAGAGAGAGAGAGAGAGAGAGAAAAGAAGGAAGGAAGGAAGGAAGGAAGGAAGGAAGGAAGGAAGGAGGGAAGGAGGGAAGGAGAGAGAGAGGGAGGAAGGAAGGAAGGGAAGAAGGAAGGAAGGAGTGAATCGTAATGAAAGCGCATCCATGGTTTGGAAATGGACAGGAGGGAGAGGGTATTTACAGCTCCGGGCGTGGGGGAGGGGCTTTGTAAAGGAGGCAGCCACTGTGCCAGGTCCCTAAGATTGTGATTTTGGTAGATGGAGACTGGAGGTGGGGACGTTCCGGGAAGTCAGAACAGAGTGAACAAAGCTCAGAGGCAGGACGGCTCGGGTATCTGCACCAGAGCACAAGGCAAACGAGAGGGACACCTTGTCACAGAAAAACGGAGCTCACATGGCTCTTCCACGTCACCGTCACCCGGGCAGCTTCTCTTCCCCTGCCACAGGAGGTCACGGTCACCCCCGTGTGTGGAACTGAACAGGACCATGTTCCCTAGAGAGAGGAGTCTAATTAGAGAACATGGGTATCGCACTGACATCGACAAGACCATTTGTAATGGGGGGCGTGGCCTCAGGAGAAGCTGAGCACAGAGCTGGAAAATGAGCCCAGGGGAGTGGCTTCCTTGGTTACCAGAGCACCAGGGCGAGCCCTCTGCCTGGGCTGGGCTTGGGGAAAGAGTGGAACTGGACATGTAGGAGGACGGGACACCACTGTCAACTGACCACCTACATATCGCATGACCCATGCCTCCCAGAGCCACAGAAACACCAGGCAGGTGGAGGGTGTAAACTGTGCCCAAGATTTCTGAGGAAAAGTTACCCAGCTTGTGTGACAGGGGCAAGTCTGCCCCTTCTAAAACAGGGTTTAGGCCTGAAAGCATAGTTAAGAGACTGCGGGTCAGAAGTGGTCACACACTCCTGTAATCCCAGCACTTGGGAGGCTGAGACAGGAGGATCACAGGTTGGAGGCCAGCCTCAGCAACTTGGAGAGATCCTCAGAAACTTAGTGAGACCTTGTTTCAAAATAAAAAAAGGGCTGCAGTGTAGCTCAGAGGCAGAATGCCCTTGGGTTCAATCCCTAGTACAAAGAAGAAGAATACGAAGGAGAAGGAGAAGGAGAAGGAGAAGGAGAGAAAAAAGAGAGTCTGTGTGAGCTTCTTGTAGGCTAAGAAAGTTCCCAGGGCCCTTCTGTCAATCCATGGAGCATTTACACACACTCACACACACACACACAAACACACACACACACACACACACTCACACAGACCACATTCACCTGGATCACACCACTACTAAAGGGTTTTCCCTATATCATCACAGACACACTGCATTCTTTTTTTTTTGCGGTACTGGGGATTGAACCCAGGGGCGTTCTACCTCCGCGCTACACCCCCGGCCCTATTTTTTGTACTTTATTTTGAAAGGAGGTCTCACGAAGTTGCGGAGGGCCTCACTAAGTAGCTGAGGCTGGCCACGAGCCTGGATCCTCCGGTCTCAGCCTCCCATGTCTGGGATTACAAGCATGCGCCACCACAGCCGGCCTAGACACACTGAATTCTAAGGAAGGCTGATGTTTTCAATGATTCATGCACAACATCAAGTAGAAACAAAAGACGTGTTTCTGGACCCCTTTCCTATTTCTGTGTAACTGTGTTCTTAGAGTCAGGACAGAGAGAGATGTAAACAGGTGCCTCGCTGCAGAGAGTGGCCTTCAGGGATGCTCCTTGTGAAAAATAAACAAAAAGAGTTTTGATAGACACATTTGGAAAATATCACATATTTACATTTTCTTTTTGGAAATCCACAATGTCCATTAGCATATTGAAATCTCTGAGAAGTCCCACAATAAAGAAACCTGTTTGGCATATTGCAGTATTCCCCAAAATTCATTGGCCATAGAAGAAATTTATATATATATATATATATATATATATATATATATATATATTAGCTAATATTCTATAAGACTAATGTTCAGAGGAGCATACTTTGGAAAAAGCCAGCCTACAACAAGGGAGTCATTTTACAGATGGTAAAACTGAGTCCTGGAGGTACAAGTGCCTCATTGAACACTGAAGAGCAAGACACTGACAGAGGTGGAAGTGGACCTCAAATGTCTGAACTCCTCGTCCTGACTCTCCCTGTCATGCCCCGCTTAACTGGGGCAGCAACTCTGATACATCTCAATGAATAATGTTGTGCCCATCAATCTAAAAGTTCCCTGCTCACATTTTTAATATTTCTTAATATAAGAAGGTCATAGAAGTCTCCAAATATTGCTATCATTTTATTAAGAAGCCAGGCGTGGTGGTGCACCCCTGTAATCCTGGTTCTTGGGAGGCTTAGACAGGAGGATCACAGGTTTGAGGACAGCCTCAGCTACTTAGCAAGACCTAGTTTCAAAATAAAAAATAAAAATAAAAAGGGCTGGGGATATAGCTCAGAGGGAGAAAACCCGTGAGTTCAATACCCAATACAAAGGAAGGAAGGAAGGAAGGAAGGAAGGAAGGAAGGAAGGGAGGGAGGAAGGAGGCAGGGAGGGAGGGAGGGAAGAAAGGAAGGAAGGAAGGAAGGAAGGAAGGAAGGGAGGAAGGAAGGAAGGAAGGAAGGGAGGAGGCAGGGAGGGAGGGAGGGAAGAAAGGAAGGAAGGAAGGAAGGAAGGAAGGAAGGGAGGAGGCAGGGAGGGAGGGAGGAAAGGAAGGAAGGAAGGAAGGATGGTTCTCCAGAACACCAGCCCCCCCCCAAAAGAAACATTATCACCTCTTGTTGCAGTTTGTCCCTAAGCAAAAAAAAAAAAAAAACACATTTTTTTATGGTACCAGGGGTTGAACCCAGGGGGCGTTCTACTTCTGAGCTACGCCTCCAGACCTATTTTATTTTTTATATTGAAACAGGGTCTCACTAAGTTGCGGAGGGTCTCACTAAGTAGCTGAGGCTGGCCGCGAACCTGCGCTCCTCCTGTCTCAGCCTCCCAAGTACTGGGATTACAGGCCTGGGCCACCACTCCTGGCTCTAAAATGCCTTTAAAGGGAGACCACACCTTTTGTTCCATGCTCTGTAATGAAAATTCCTGATGGAGGCAATGTTTACATGTTCTTTCCCTTAGGCAAATCCATTAACCCACACAAGGCGTAGGTTTTAGATCCCGTGGTGTTCCGCTAAATTCAAAAGGCTCGAAGCGAGGGACCTGGACACCCACGAGGGGTGGGAGGACACGCAGCTGGGGCACGCGGGACTTGGACAGCATCTCCCGGGGCCGGCTGGCTGTGCCGCTTGGCTGCCGGAGCACTGCCAAGCTATGTAGCACCCGCCTCGATGGCTTCATGGGATTTATCAAGACTTTTCCTCTTAATCCTGCTGGCTTTATTCAAAAGGAACATCGTTTCCGAGGATCCGTGTTAATCAAAGGGTAACTGTGGTCTGACTCTCTGGGCCCAAACTAAACTTGCCCTTCTAAGCTGTTGCGAATTCTCTTAATCCCTGGGCTGGCCTTCCCTCTCTCCATGCCGGGCTCCTGGCCCTGTTCCTGGCCTCTTCTGTATTCCTGTTGGGAAAGGCAGCTCTCAGAAGGCAAGAGAGAGACCCTTAATCCTTCCCATGGTTGAGTGTCCCCCACCAAGGTGCAGGTGCTAGAAGCCTGGTCCGCAGTATGGTGGTGGTGAAGTGGTGGGACTTTAAGAGGAGGGGCCTAGTGAAGGGCGATTAGGTCATTGGGGAAGCTGCCCTCAGAGGGCTTAGTGTGTAGTTCTTTCTGGTGGAACCCTGGTTAGTTCCTGAGAGAGCAAGTTATTATAAAACAACAAACCTTATGCTGAATCCCTTATGCTTCCTGTCTCGCCATGCATCTGCGCTCCTCCTCTTGTATACCCTCCAGTCATGATGCTGTCCACCATGTTGTGATGTACCCAAAAAGGTTTCACCAGAGCTGAGCAGAATCCAGCACCACGCTCTTGAACCTCCAGCACTGTCAGCTAAACCAGCCTCTTTTCTTTATAAAGTCCCCAGCCTCGGGTACTTTGTTACAGCAACAGAAAACAGACTGATGCAATCCTCCATGCATTTGGTCTAGAGGGAGAGTAGGTGGTGATGTAGGAAAAGGTACTGAGTCTCAGGTGGGAAAAACCTCACTTTCAGTTTCTAATTCTACCGACCTGTTTGAGTCTGGCCTCCAAATTTGTAAAACAGAGATACTTGCACTTGCCTTTCTCAATAATTAAACATACAAAAGTGTATAAGGGTATTTGCAAAATATTTTCACAATGTTTTCATTAGAGAACTTTTATTATACCCATTTCGCAGATGAACAAAGCAAGGCTGAGGGGCCAGGAAACTTCCTATGATTCCTGACTGTGGTAGAACCAGGCATAGAAGCCAGGTCTTTTGGATTTAAACGCCACATGTTATCCATATCCATTTGCTGCTATCACTGCCAGACACACTTACAGGGATAAGGTTAGGATTGTGAGGTGACACAAAAAAGAAAGTGTCAAATTAGCCCCCAAAAGTTCTTCCAGATGTGGGAAGCTGGGCTCGGTCGAGCCAGCCAAGATGGCGCCGTGGCGGGCTGCCAAGTCTCGTGACCCGCGCTTGTTTACCAGACCTAGCACATGCGCAGTTGAGAAGCGCACGCGTTTGGTGCATGCTCATTGCGTGCTTGCTGCTGGAGAGCCTATGAGAGGAGGCCTGGCCTGCGTGTATGTGGCGTGAGAGACGTGTGATTGGAGGATTGCTTCTG
>PVJS01015292.1:6146-39206 GCA_004027185.1 Glis glis
TCTTATAGGTTTGTGTATGTACATCATGTGCTATAGTGTGTTTCCCTCCACTCCCCGCCCAACTCCCTCAGTTAGGTCACCTTCTTTGTCCATCTAAAGATTTCTTCTTCTTCCTTTCTAAGTCCCTTCTATGTCCCATTCTATCTAGCTCCCACAGATTAGGGGGAACATCCGATTTTTTACTCTTAGTGTCTTACTATTTTTACTTTTTTTTGCCTGTGTTTTTGGGGTCCCATCTAAAAGTCTTTGTTGACACCAATGCCATAAACTCTTTCCTCTATATTTTATTGTAGTAATTTCATAGTCTCAGGTTTTACATTTATGTCACTGATCCACTTTGAGTTGACATTTGTGTACAGTGAGAGAAAGGGATTGAGTTTCATTCTTCTACATATGTAAATTTTACTTTTTCAATACCATTTACTGATGATACTGTTTTTTCTTTATGTTCTTGATGTCTTTGCCACAAATCATTTGGCTATATGGATATGGATAAATTTCTTGATTCTGTTTTCTGTTCCATTAGTCTATGTGTCTGTTTGGATGCCAGTAGAATGCTGTCTCGGTTACTGAAATTTTGTAGTATACTTTCCCCTTTCATTGCTGCTTCTATTGTTTTTTGGTTTTCTTTATTATATATTAGTGCATGTTAATTACACATAGCAGTGGATTTCAGTGTGACACGTCCATATGTGCACAGAAAGCATAATTGATCATTTTCATTCCCTAGTACCTCCACTTCCCCACCTGCTTTCCTCTAATGGTCTCTCTATTACTTTCATGAGAATCCACCCCCTCACCTTGTTTTCACTCTAGTTTCCACATATGAGAGAAAATATATGATACTTGCCTTTCTGAATCTGGCTTATTTTACTCAGCAGGATGCTTTTCAATTCCATCCATTTTCTTGAAAATAACAATTTCATTATTTTTATGGCTGAATAAAACCTCATTGTGCATAAATGTCAAATTTTCTTTATCCATTCATCTGTTGATAGGCATCTAGGCTGATTCCATAACTTGACTATTGTTAATTGTGCTGTGATAAGCATAGATATGCAGGTAATTCTAAAGCATACTGTCTTTAATTTTTTCAGATAAATACCAAGAAGTGATATATCTGGATCACATGGTACTCCACTTTCAATTTTTCTGAGGAAGATATATACTGATTTCCATATAGACTGTACTAATTTACATTCACACTAACAGTGTATAAAACTTCCTTTCTCCCCCCGCATCCTCTCCAGTATTCATTGATATTTGTATTCTTGATTATTGTCATTCTGACTGGAATAAGATGGAATCTCAGTGTAGTTTTGATTTACATTTTCTTGATGGGTAAAGTTGTTGGACTGTTTTTCACATAATTGCTGGCCATTTTTAATTTTTTCTAGAAGTGTCCATTTAGTTTATTTGCCCATTTATTGAATTTTTTAATGTTGAGTTTTTGAGTTCTTTATATATTATGAATATTAATCCTCTGTTAGAAGAGTAGCTGGCAAAGAATTTCTCCCATTCTGTAGGCTCTAACTTCTTTCTGTTAATTGTTTCTTTGCTATTATCCCACTTATTGATTCTATTTATTATTTCCTAAATTATAGAAATTCTCTTGAGTAAGACATTGCCTGAGCTTGTATGTTGGAATATTTCCCATATGTTTCCTTCTAGCTGTTTTAAAATTTCTGGTCTTATTCCTAGGTATTTGATACATTTTGAGTTGACTTTTGTGCTAGGTGAGAGATAAGGACTTAGTGTCAATTTTCCATATATGGATATCTAGTTTTCCCAGTATCATTAGTTTGTTAAGGAGGCTGTCTTCTCTCAAATGTATGTTTTTGGCACCTTTGTCTATCCTCATCTGTCTGTAGCTGCCTGAATTTGTCTCTGTGTTTTCTATTTTGTTTCACTGGTCCATGTCTATTTTTATGCAAATCAAACTCTTTTTGTTACTGTGGCTCTATAATATAATTTGAAGAGTGTAATTGTGATTTCTATAGCTTTACTCTTTTTGATAAGGTTTGTTTTGCCATTATGGGGCTTTTGTTCTTCTATATGAATTTCAGGATTTTTTCTTTTGTTTTTGCTATTTCTGAGAAGAATTTCATTGGTATTTTGATTTGGATTGCATTGAATCTATAAATCACTTTTGGTAACATGGCCATTTTAACAATATTAATTCGGCCTGCCCATGAAAATTGCCCTGCAATTTTCCCTGTAGAGGTCTTTTAGATTTATTCCTATTTTATTGTTTAAACTATTGTGAATTCATTATTTTATATAGAAAAGCTATTTATTTTTGTATGCTGATTTTTATATCCTGCTACTTTAGTGAAATTGTTATCATCTCTAGAAGTCTCTGGTAGAACTTTTAGGGTCTAAGTATACAATAATATCTGCAAAAAGGGGTAATTTGAGTTCTTCCTTTTTTTATATGTATCCCTTTTATTTCCTTCTCTGGTCTAATTGCTCTGGGTAAAATTTCAAGTGCTATATTGAATAGCAGTGGTGAGAGTGGACATCTTGATTTTATTTTTTTTTTTATTTATTTTTTTTTTTTTTGCGGTACCAGGGATTGAATGCAGGGGCGTTCTACCTCCGCGCTATGCCCCCGGCCCTATTTTTTTATGCTTTATTTTTGAAACCAGGTCTCACAAAGTTGCAGAGGGCCTCACTAGGTAGAGAAAGAGAGAGAGAAAGAAAGAGAGAGAGAGAGGGTTAGAGAGAGAGAGAGATCGATCGATCGATTGATTGATCAATCGTGCGTGCTGAGGTTGGCCACGAACCCGGATCCTCTGGTCTCCGCCTCCCAAAGTACTGGGATTACAAGCGTGCGCCACCACGCCCGGCGACATCTTGATTTTAAAGGAAACACTTTGTCTTCCCATTCAGTATGATGTTGGCTTGGGTTTTTCTTATATAGCTTTCATTATATTGAGGAAAGTTCGTTCTATAGAGTCTTCAGGGTTTTTATCATGAATAGGAGTTAAATTTTGGCAAAGAGATTTTTTATGTTTGTATTTATTGAGATGATAACATGATTTTTTTTCTGGTCCTTGATTCTATTTATGTGTTGTATAATGTTTATTGATTTGTACATGTTGAACCATCCTTGCATTCTTGTAATAAAACTAACTCAATCAAGGTGTACGATCTTTTTACTTTGTTGTCAAATTTGATTTGCTAATATTTAGAATTTTTGTATCTATGTTCATTAAGAATTATAAGGTCTTAGCTGGGCACACAACTGTAATCCCAGTACTTGGGAGGCTCAGACAAGAGGATTACAGGTGGACAGCCAATGTAAGAACCTGTTTCATAAAATAAAAATAAATAAAATAGGGCTGGGGTGTAGGTCAGAGTTAAGACATTCTTGGATTCAATTCCCAGTACCATGCACACACAAAAATATTGGTCTGTAGTTTACTTTCCATAAAGTGTCCTTATCTGGTTTTAATATCAGGGCAATACTGGCTTCATAGAATGAATTTGTAAAGGATCCCTCCCCCATCCTTTTTATCATGAAATAATTTAAGGAGCATTGGAGTTAGTTCTTCCCTAAAGATCTAGTATAATTTAGTTGTGAATCCTTCTGGTACTGGGCTCTTCTATATTTAATGGTTTCAATTTCTTTACTTGTTATTGGTCTACTTAGGTGGTTTTCCCTGTCTTCTTGCTTCAATTTTGGTAGGTCATATGTTTCTAAAAATTTATTCATTTCTTCTACATTTTCCAACATTTTGGAATATAAGTTTCCAAAAACAGGTCTGCATTGAACCCAGGGGCATTCTGCCTCTGCGCTACACCCCCACCCCTTTTATTTTATTATTTTGAAGGAGGGTCTCTGTTTAGGTTGCTGAGAGTCTTATTAAATTGCTGAGGCTGGTCTCAAACCAGCAATTTTCCTGTCTCAGCCTCCCAAGTACTGGGATTATGGGCATGCACATCTACAGTCAGCCAGTGGTATTCTTTATAATCTCTTTTCTAATTTCTATTTTTTTTAATTTGGGTCTTTATTTCCTTTGATTAGTTTGGCTAAGGGTTTGTCAGTATCAATTGTTTATCTTTTCAGAGAACCAACACCTTGCTTCATTGACCTTTGTATTGCTATTTTAGTCTCTATTTCATTAATTGCAGCTTTGATCTTTATTATTTTTTCCTTCAACTGGTTTTGGAAATGGTAAGCTCTTGTTTTTCTGAGAGCTTGAGATGCATCAATAGGCTATTTTGGAAGGGATCTTTCTTTTTTATTTAACTCATTTGTTTTTCTACCTTTATTTTTCAATACACTTTTACTGGTGCACTGAAATTATACATCATAAGGAGCTTCAGAATGATAAAAACATACATATACACAGCGCTTGGCTATTTTCCCTCCCGATTCCCATCCTGTTCCTTTCTATGTTATTGATACTGGTATTGGTAATTTCACATATGCACACAACATTATTTTAATTGTTTGTATAATCAAGTCTCCTTCCCCTGATCACCTCCCTCTCTTAATCCTCTTCCACTATTTTACTGGAATCTCTTTATTTGAATTCTATTTTGTTTCCCAATTTCTCTTTAGCTTCTACATATGAAAGAAAATATACAACTGTTCACTTCCTGAAACAGGATAATCTAACTTAGCATACTATTGTCTAGTTCCATCCATTTTCCTATAAATGACTTAATTTTGTTCTTCTTCATGGCTGAGTAAAATTTCATTGTGTCTAATGTTGATTAGCTCTAGAAGTCTTCTGGTTGAATTTTTTTGTTTGTTTGTTTGTTTTTGTTTTTCTAATTACAGGATCACATCTTTTGCAAACAGAGATAATTTCAGTTCATTTCCCCTTATTTATATTCCTCTAAGTTCTTTCTGTTGCTTTATTTTTCTGGCTAGAATTTCAAGTACTGTATTGAAAAGGAGTATTGATGGTGGGCATCCTTGTCTTTGCTCCTCATTTTAAAGGGAATTCTTTCAGTTTTTTCCATTCAGCATGATGTTGGTTTTGACATTACTATATACTGCTTTTATGATGTTGATGTAAGCTCCTTCTATCCCTACTTTCTTCAGTGTTTTTTTCATGAATAGGACTTGGATTTGTCAATTGCACTTTCTGCATATACTGGTGATCATGTGATTTTTTGTCCTTAGTTCTCTTTCTGCAGTGGATTACATATATTGACTTGTGTACGTTGAACTAGCCTTGCCTTCAGCATTATGATAAAGGGGTGACTTATTTCTTGTAATTTTAGTTATATTTTCTATTTGATACAGTATTGGTTCTCCTTATCTTAGTTTCTCATCTGATGGTATTTGTCCCTTCTGTGGTTCTGAAGTTTTATTTCTTTAAGTGTTTTCTCTAGTCCCAGCTTAGTCTTCATGAATTATTTTAGTTTCTGCTTACCTTGGAAGGTAGTGCGTGTGTGTGTGTGTGTGTGTGTGTGTGTGTGTGTGTCTGTCAATTTTGAAAGATAGCTTTGGTGGGTGGATATAGAAATCTTGGTTGGAAGTTATTTCCTTTCAGGGTTTGGAGTATATCAGAGTTTTGATTGAGAAATCTGGAATAATCCTTATTGTTTTACCTCTGAATATCTCCTTTACTTGAATGTTTATCTCATTTTCCAAGTTTAGGCAATTCTCTAATGAGTTTTTTTTTTTTTATTCCCTTAGTTTGTGCCTATAGACTTTACAAAATGCCAATTAACCTTGAGTTTGGTCTTTTGATAATTTCCCAGATTTCTTCACTGTTTTGGTCATGGTGTCTTATTGTCTTTTCTATATTGTTGAGTGAATGTTCAATTTTGAATTACTGTACTATTTTCCATATACTCTAGTCTGTTGGTGATAGTTTCAATTTGGGTTATTATGTCTTTCATTCAGAATTTCTTAGAATTTTAATTTCTTTATTGATATATTCTTTCATAACCTGTATCCTCTCTAATCTCATTTTTCACACCTTTGATCATATTAGTAATCAAAATTCTGGATTCTGGCATTTCCTGCTCTTTATATTGGTGACTTCCATTGTTTCAGGATTGTAAGAATTTATTGTGGTCTTGTTGACCTTCTTTCTCACAGTTTCAAGATTCTTGGATTTTCACCTCTATTGTGTTGGTTTTCTATTTCTGTGAGAGTCCTATGTCTAATTACTGTTTCTTTATAATTGGTCCTGAGCTGGAGATATATAATAGCCTCAAAGCATGTGACCTCTATAATCAGAATATTAATTTATTATCCCAGTACCTGTTTAATAGAATATATAGTACTTCAGTTTGGTAGTGTAAAGATGTTGCTTTTCTTCATTCTTGGGGAGCTGCAGCACTGCTGTAGTTTCCTTCAATCTGCCATCTTGTTGATACCCATATGTCTTTGAAGATTTGGGAAATTTTTATGAAGTAGATTTTTAATGCATTTTTACTTTTCTTAATGTTTTGAAATGCCCTCACATGAGAATATTTAATAGTTTTCGATGAGTCTTGTAGTGCTTTGTAGATGCTCTTCATGTATTTTTTATTTCATTGATTAAAATATTTAGCTCCAAGAATTCTGAATTTTTTATTTTTATCTCTTAAGTGATCTTCTTGTTCATATCCTGAATTGTTTTTCTCATTTCCTTGTATTGACAATCTGTATTCTCTTGCATAGCACTGAATTTCTATAGGTGTGTCATTTTAGATTCTGTTGAAATCATTTCATAAACTCCCTTCAAACTGGTCTCTGTTTCTGGAGAATTGTTGTGTTGGAAGTGTTATGCTTCCTTTGTCTCCTGATATGTGTGTATCTGGTGTAACATTTGTCTCTTTCAATTTTATGGAGTAGCATTTGTAGGAAAATCCTTTTTGTTCAGGAAGTATATAAGGTATCTGTTTGGTAGGTGACCTAGCATTTGTTAATGTCATCAGTGTTGGTCCATCTTCTCAGATTCGAGCACTGGGGCCTCAACCACATAATCTCAGTGCAGGTGATTGTGAGTGATTCTGAAGGTCTGGGGAACCCCCCTCCAAAAAACCTTATCTAAGTCCCAATGGAGAACCATAAGTGATACTAAGTGTTCTGGCAATAGCACTGTTAGTCCCTGTAGGTATAGAACATGGAAGAGACCTTCACTAATCCCCATGGGATGGGCCCAATGTAAGTTTCTTCTTTGAAGCAGAGCAGTCACCTCCCTAAACTGGATTTAAAGCCCAGGAGTATCATGGGAACTCCTATCAAATTAAGACTGTTAATCTGCTCATATGATTGCTGGCACTTAGTCACTTTCCCAAAGTATAGAGATCCTTCTTTCAGGAAACCATTTTTTGAAATTAGAGTTTCCTTTGCTCTTTACTCTTGGTCGAACTTCTCCATTCTCTTTAGGGTTTCTATCAGATCCTTGCTGATTTCCAGAGTTTTCCCTCAATCACTGTTCTCAAAATAGTTTTCTTTGTTGTCCTTTGTGGCAGAACTGTATGCAAGTCACTTCTACTCAGCCATCTTCTGTGTATCACATTTTCTTTATTCATCCTCTGATAAATAGTTTAGGTTCATTCTAGATATTGGCTGTTATAAAAAATGTGGTAGTATAGGTTTCTCTTTAAGATACTGACTTTGTTTCCTTTGAGTATATACCCTGTAAAAGGACTGCTGAATTATATGTTAATTCTATTTTAATTTTTGGCAGAATGTCCATCCTGGCTGTACTAATTTATATTCTCATTACAGTATTTATATTCTCATTACTATAGTGACTATAGTAATTTACATCTTCACCAACAGTGTAGAAGAGTTCCTTTTTCTCTTGTCAGTGTTTTTTTATGATATAGTAGCCATTGTAACTGATATTAGGGGGTATTTACAATTTGCATCCCTGATAGCTAATGATATTGATCATTTTTTCAGGTATTTAAATACATGGGACAATTTGACTTCTTTTCAAAAAGGCAGAAAACATTGTCAAGAAAAATTAAATACCAAACAAAAACCAAGGAGACATACTATATCCATGGGTTAGAAGATCGAATATTACTAAGATAGCTATTCTACACAAATTGGTTAACAGGTTCAATGAAATTCCTATCAAAATCCCTGAAAACTTAAAAAAAATTTTTGACCTATTGACCTTGACCCTAGTAAGTAGATGGAAAGGCAAAGGACCTATAATAATTAAAACAATTATGGAAAAAGAAGAGTAATTCAAAGGCTCATACTACCTAATTTCAAAAGTAACTCTAAAGCTATAGCAGTAAAGACAGTATAGTACTGTCATAGGATAAACAAATAGATAAAAATAAACCCTTATATTTATGGCCATTTCCATAAAAATATAATTTTTCAATATAGAAAAGTTAGCTTTTCATCCAATGGTTTTTAAACAGTTGAATATACACATGCAAACATAAAAACCCTAAAAATGTATCATGTGCCTACATGTAAGAGCTACAAATATAAAATATGGGAAGAAATTCTCAGATGACTCTAAAAGTATAGCCATGAAAGATAAATTACATTTCACAAAAATTAAAATATTTCACTCTTCAAAATATGCCATTACATATATGACAAGAAATTCTAGAAATTAAAATAACCATAAACTATTATATAGTATATATGATGCATATATAATAAATAATAACTTGAGTCCAGAATATATTTTTAAAACTCCTACAGATAAAACAAGCATAATGGCACATGCCTCTACGCCTAGTACTTCGGAGACTGAGACAGGAGGATCGTAAGTTGGAGGCCAGCCTCAGTAACCTAGCGAGATCCTGTTCCAAAAGAAAAAAGAAAAAGGGCTGGGCATTTAGC
Organism: Glis glis; assembly: GCA_004027185.1. Taxonomy (NCBI): domain Eukaryota; kingdom Metazoa; phylum Chordata; class Mammalia; order Rodentia; family Gliridae; genus Glis; species Glis glis. Next base: position 14,923 of record PVJS01015292.1, read on the forward strand.
TCCAAGGTAGAACCCACCTGGGTTCAATCCCCAGTACCACCACCAAAAATAAATAAATAAATCCTGCAGATAAATAATAAAAAGACAGCTTCTTTATATGGAAAAAAATTATAGAGTAAAAATGTCACTAAGGAAAACATATAAATTGCTAATAAGCACAAGAAAAATGTTCAATAACATTAGAGAAATACAAATTAAACTACAATTAGATAGCCATACATACTTATTAGTATGGCCATAATCAAGGACACTGATACTCAACACCAAATGTTGGCAAGGATGTGGAGAAATTCAAATCCTCATCCATGGCTGTGTGAATATAAACTGACACAATGGCTGTTGTAAACAAATGAACTCTTTAAACTGTTAAATTTGTTTACCATAAGATCCAGAATTCTACTCCTAGGAATCTTAGACAAGACAAATGAAGGCATATGCCTCTACAAGCACTTGTCCAGGAATGCTCCTTGCAGCACTATTAAAACAACCCAAAATGCCCTATTATTTATCCATAAAGAGACACTATTGGTTCATAATATATATATGGAGCAACCATAAAAAACATTATGCTAAGTGAGAGAAGCCAGATACAAGGAGTGCTTATTTTACATTTTGTAAAACTTCCAGAGAGAGTAAATCTATATACACAGATTACTGGTTGGATGGGGCTTGAAATAGGACTGAGGGTTAACTGCAAACAAGCAAAATTAACCTTTAAAGGTGATAGATATTTTCTCAAACTAGGTTTTGGAGATGGCTGCACAACTCAGGAATTTTAATAACCCATGCACTGTACACCTGCAATGACTAAATTTTATGCTGTGTAATTATACCTTCAAGATGCTTTTTCTAGGACTCCCACCCCTCCGGGAGTTGCCTGTCTTTTTCCAGGACTACCCTCACTCTGATTATCCTAGATTCCTTTTCCTCCTACCTCACATGATACCTCTTTTTGAAAGATAATATCATTGCAGGAATCAGATTAAGGGCTTTGTCCCAAAAAAATAGTAATTTAAATTGAAAACTTTCAGTTTAGAGCTGAAATAAAAATTCTTCCTGACTAAAACTGATAGAATTAAATAAGGCCACATTTCAAAGTGAAAGAAAGGGAGAAAGTTATGAAAAGAGATGGCAAATCATAACCATCCATTTAAAATATAAAAATAGTTTATGAGAAGAAAATCAGAACGGCAGTTTCCTGGAGAAGGTGGTAATGAGACGACTATGTTTACTTGGTAAACATGTCACAAAACAAACAAAAAGGAAACTTATTGTTTTTAGATATGGGAATTCTATTATTATTTACTCCTAGAATTTCCTCCAACTATTAGCTCTGCTTTTATTTTAGACTCTCCGTCAAGATGGTTGATGACAAGGAGATGTAAAAAAACCTGTTTTTCCAGGTTCTGGAAAAACAGAACCTGGCCAGCTCATTCTCAACTTAAACCCTAGTGCATTTTACAGATGAATACGATAGATTCTGAATCGATTTGGTTCTGGAGTAAAATTTGAGCTTCTTCTGCTTGCCGAAGGTACACATTTTCTTTCTCTTTTAAGTATCTATTCACAATGTCCATTGCCTGGAATAATGAGGACAGGACCAGACGGTGCTTCACAACCTGGGTTCCAGTTTGGAGCTGTCTAGGGGCATGTCACACAATGTCCATGCTCCTTCAATTTCCCCAAAACTGGAACTTTCCATTCCAACTTTACCTAAGTCACCAGATTGTTGTGAAAGTCAAATGAGATGAAGTATTTCAAGACCCTTTCCCAGGCATTCTGTGTCATGTAAGGCCACTTCCTGGTTATTATTAACAGCAACAAATATTCAAGTTAGAAAAATTAACTTGCTTTCAGTAGTGCAGCTTTTTAAAGTGAAGTTATAATGAGATTCTTGAAAAGTGCCTTATTTGCAGATATGATGTTTCTCCGTGTGGTAGAGGGATGGGTTCTCTAAGAATCTGCATACCAAGCTTGAATTTGGTACAGTTCCCAGGGCAGTATAATTGTGCACAGGGAGATGAGCTACACACTGGGACATTCTCCACATGAGTCCACCCTGAACACACCTGAGATGGATGATGCACGACAGGGGAGTTGGAGAAGGCATGGTAGCTGCACATTTTCCCATCACACTCACTAGATGCTTTGAGGAGTAAGTGGTGGAGGCCCATCCCCTCTCATGAAAAGACCCTGATGTGCCTGCCATCCTACAGAGTATGCCCCTCACTGAAAAGAGCAATAATAATAACAGTAGCTACCATTTCTCACGGACAAGGATCCACAGAGTGTGCTAAGCACGAGACTTGCGTTTTCTTCTAATTGCTCTTCTACACAGAAACTAAAAGCGTATTTTGGAGGGTGCATAAGATCATGTCACTCGGGTTCATGTTCTGCCATCCATGGAGCCCTCTTGGATGTATGAGTGAAATCCTCCTGTACCCCACTCTGTCTACAAGTTCCTGTCTGTCTCTGACCTTGGAAAGTCCCACAGGGACTCCAAGCTGTTTCCTGTTTTTTTACCAAGACTCCCCTCACTCTGATTATCCTAGTCTTCCATTTGCTCCGACCTCACATGACACCTCTTTTGAAAATATCATTGCAGGAAGCAGAGTAAGGGCTTTATACTAAAAAATAATATTTTAAGTTGAAAACTCTCAGTTTTGAGCTGAAATAAAAATCCTTCTTGACTAAAATGGATATAATTGAGGCCACATTTCAAAGTGAAAGAAAGGGAGAAAGTTTTGAAAAGAGATTAAAGTGAAGGAAATTTTAGATCTGATACCTACCTTCAGGACAGTTTCATTACTTCTTTTCATTAAAGTAATTGTTGGTCTAATGCCAGATCTCTCCATCAAACCAGCCCATCGAGACACTGCAAACTCAACTGCCTAATTACAAGTGATGGAGGCAAAAGGTGAAATTTCCACTTAGAAATAGCTCTTCCTGGTTGATATTTCCCAGGGGCAAAGGGTCACCAGCTGAGATAATTGCTAATTAAGACTGGACAGCCCCGGCAAGAAGCCAGACCAGTACCCCAATGTTGCCATGGGTCGCCCATTGATTAGATTCCTGGCTCTTGATTAAATGTCACCCAATGATTAACTGATTACTCCTCAGACCTTTCTAGAAGAGATCCCAGTTCAGCATACTAAGCTACAGCCAGTAATTTTGCAGTCCTTTCTGGCACAGAATCCTTTTGTAGAAAGTTTCAGGACACATGATTTCCTAGCAGCCGCCTTCGGCTCTGTTTCCTTAGGTACTAATCTGTGCCCTTCTTTTCTGCTACAGACTCAACTTTGTTAATTTAATATTTCCCTCAGTATGCCTAGCTATCTATAGGAATATCCAGGTAACAATGCTTTAACCCAGTATATTATGATGCTGATTGTTATACTTAAATATAGAAATGACCCCTGAAGAGCTCATAAATTGGTGATGGAGTTGATGTAATTGAGTCATGAAGTTGTTGTAATCTCATCAGTAAGGTTATAATCCATTGTAATGGATTGAATTGGGTGGTAACCTAGGTGAGTGGGGTGTTGCTGGAGAAGGTGGGTCCCTGGGGGTATGGTCTGAGGGACTGTGCTTGCATCCTAGAATCCCTTTGCTTGCTTTCTTGCCTCCAGCCTCTGTGATGTGAGCATAGAGCCCTTGTGCACTGCCCTTCTCTGCTTCCCACCGCCACACCCTGAGATCCAAAGACACTGGCCTTACAAAGACTGAACCCTGAATCTCCAAACAACTGTCAGCAAATAAATCTTCCTTCCTCTAAGTTGTGTGGTCAGGCTCTTTGGATTATGGTGGTAAGAAGGTTGACTGAAACACAGATCATGAACAATTTAGGAGGCAGTGGGTGAGACTGCCTGGGTTCTCAGTTCTGCTGCAACCCAGCTATGTCACCTTTCTAGCTTTCAGATGCTTTATATATATAAGGCAAGCAAGAATAGGATCTATCTTAAAGGGCTATTGACAGTTGAGTGAAATCACATTTACTGACTCTTGAAAACTGTTCCTAGAATGAGCCCAATGAAGACATGGTCCTCTTGCCACATCTGGCTCCCCCCAGGGTAGTGCCTAGGAATATCTCTAATCTTCTCCTAGAAAGAGTTCAGACAGGGAAGAGAGACACTGCTATCCCAGAATAAGGTAAATCTAATGATATTTCACATTAAAATGTGACTTTCATCAAATAGAGGAAGAATCGGAACTACTAATTAGTGAGCTTTTACTGGATGCCTGGCACTATTTTGTATACTTTCTATATACAAGCTCCTGTAATCCCCCTAAAGCCATAAGAAGTTGGCACTAAGAATAGCCACGGCAGCCAGGTGTGGTGCTGCACACCTGTGATCCCAGTACTTGGGAATCTGAGACAGGGGGATCAAAGCCATCCTCAGTAACTTAGCGAGACTTTCAGCAACCTAGCAAGACGCTGTTTCAAAATAAAAAACAAAATAGGGCTGAGAGTGTATCTCAGAGGTAGAAAGCCACTGGGTTTAATCCCCAGTATGACAAAAATAAAATAAAATGTAAAAAAAGAATGGCAGAGAAAACAGGCCACCGCCATCTTGCATTCTCTAAATTCTCATCCACTCAGTTCGTGCACTGAATGCCATCTCCCCTCATCTTCGCAGAGTCATCACTCCAGCAATTTTATATATTCTCTAAAAGAGAAATTATCAAGGTTTCTTCTCCCATTGCCTCTTTACCATCCGATCATGAACAGGAGATTTTTCCATCATGAAAAACAAAACAACTTGCTTCCTACTTTCCTGTCCAGCCTCCGCTCCATTTCTCTGTTCCCTGACAATGCAAATCCTGGAAGGACTTTGTACAATTCTCCTAGTTTCTAAAGGCTTTCCCCCAATTTTTCTTTAGCTCACTCCAGTTAGGCTTTCACAAAACCTTTCTTTATGAGATCCTTGATAGGACCTTGCACAAAACCTTTCTTCATAAGATCAGTAGTGCTCTGTGCAGAATGTTAAACAGTGTTTCCTTTTTTATTGGTACATATTTACACACAATGATGGCTTTCACTGTGGCATATTTGTATATATAGAGAAACATAATTTGATCAGTTTTCTCCCCATACCTTCTTTACCCCCTTCACTTCCTGATCCCCTTTCTCTGCCCTAATGGTCACCCTTTTACATTTTTCGTAACCCCTTTTTAATCTCTAGCTTCCCCATGTGAGAGAAAACATGATACTCTCTGAGTGTGACTTATTTTCACTGGAAATTATAGTCCTACATTCCATTAATTTCCCTGCAAATGATATAATATTGTTCTTCTTTATGACTGAATAGCACTCCATCGTGTATATATGCACATTTTCATCATTTCGTCTGGTAAAGGACACCAAGTCGGATTCCGTGAATTGTGCTGCAATAAACATGGGTGACTCTGAACTAGTCTTTTCTAATTTTCACCATCCATCATAGGTATAAAAGAGCAATCATATAAAGAGGTGAAATTAAAATGCTACTTGTAATGTAAAAGTGAACAAACAGCATACAGGGTACCAGGATCAAACCCATATCCGTTAACGAAAATCACAGTTCTCTCTTCACTAGGCTAAGATCTCTTTCCCTTTTTATTAATTGACACATAAGGATGGTACATTTTTACAGGACACAGGATGATAAGTCAGTACATGTAGATGAGTAATAATCAAGTCCAGGTAATTGGCATTTTCTTAAACATTTATCATTTGACATGTGGGGAATCTTCAAATTCTTCTAGTTCTCTATGAAATAGATAGGAAATTGTAAACTCTAGTCATCCTACTGTGCTGTAGAATAGTAGAACTCATTTCTCCCATTTAACTATGATTTGGGGCTCATTATCTATCCTCCCTCTACTTCCCCTTCTCAGACTCCAGTTACCACTATTCTACTCTCTTTTTCTATGAAATCAACTGTTTCAGCTTCCACAGATGAGTGATAATATGCAGTATTTATCGTTCCAGGGTACCTGTTCAGTTTAACATGGTATCTTCTGTTCATCTATCAATGAATGCCTCAGTGGATTCCGTATCATGGCTACTATGAGAAGTACAGTGCTGAAGTAAATATGCGAGTGTAGGAAAATCTTTGATTTGGGTGTGCATGTAGCTCTAAGTTATGCTGTCTTTAACTCTGTGGATAAATACCAAGGAGTGGTAGAGCTAGATCCTATGGTAGTTTCAGTTTTAGTCTTTTGAGGCACATACTGATTTCCATAATGGCTATACTAATTTGCATTCTCTCTAACAGTGTGTAAGAGTTCATTTTCCTACATCCTCATTTATTGTTATTTGTATTCTTGATGACTGCCATTCTGACTAGAGTAAGAGGGACTCTCAGCATCGTTTTGATTTGCATTTCCCTGATGGCAAAAGATGCTGAACACTTTTTTTCATATAATTATTAGCCATTTGTACTTCTTTTGAGAGATATGTCTAGTTCATTTGCCCATTTATTGATTGGGTTATTTGTGGTTTTTTGGTGCTAAGTTTTTTGAGTTCTTTATATATTTGGGATATTAGTCCCCCCCTTATCACAATAATCACTGACAAAGATTTTCTCCCATTCTGTTGGTCGTCTCTTCACTCTATTGTTTCCTTGGCAATATAGAAGCTTTTTAATTTGATGACATCCCATTTATTGATTCTTTCTCTTATTTCCTAAGATATGAGGGTCCTTCTCAGAAAGTGCCTGCACCTATATGTTGAAAAGTTTCCTGTATTTTTTAAACAGTTGCAAAATGTCTTGGTCTTATAATTAGGTCTTTGATTCATTTTGAGTTGACTTTTATACAGGGTGAGAGATAGGGATCTAATTTAATTCTTCTATATAAGGATATCCAGTTTTGCCAGATCCACATTTTAAATAGTCTGTCTTTTCTCCAACGTATGCTTCTGGTCCCTCTGTTGAGAATAAGGACCGTAGCTATGTGGGTTTGTCTGTGTCTTCTATTCCATTGGTCTAAATGTTTGCTTTTAATGCAGCCCCTGTGGTTCTGTTGCTTATTTCTGTTTCTTTTAGAAGAAGAAATAATAACTTTCATATGAAAACTGGCTTGTAATATGGGAAAATAAATCCCCACTTTCAAAGGGTAAGGCAAACAGTATTAAAAATATGGTACAGAAGTGGGGAGATTAGTCCAAGGTTAGTCAAAAGATACAAAATTCTACTTAGACTAGAGGAATAAATTCATGGCATCTATTGTACATCACGAAGACTACAATTAATAACAATGTATTATATACATTGGAAATTACTTAAACAGTAGATTGTAAATGTTCTCACCACAAAAAATGGTATGAAGGTAATAATGTATATGTTAATTACAATGAGTACATATATCAAAATATCATGTCATACACTATAAATATGTGCAATCTTTATTTGCCAATTAGAAAATGAATAATTTATTGAAGATGGTATTATTAAATTGAAATGTATAAACATACTGAATCATGACTCATAGTTATAAGGTATATTAAAACACATTTTTCACACATAATTATGAAATAGCGTAGCATGTAGTCTGAAGCAAGGCAATACTTGTAGGATTCTAACCACAGCAGATAATTCAGCTGCCTGATTCCACAGCCAAGATATAAGCTCTTAAATCTCAATCTACATCAAAAGTATTCATTTCTAGAAGGCAAGATCTTCATTTAAAATAGGGTATATGTAGATGAAATAGAATCTTCCACAGTTAAAGTGTTTTTTTTTCTTTCTGATAACTTTTTTTAATTCCCCTAAAGTTTTAAGAAACAGAAAATGAGAATGATGTTGCCCTAGAAAGGCTGAGGATAACCTTCCCATGGGTCCTATAACATGTTCCCTTTTGCCCCTAAAGTTTATTTGCCTTTAAACTGCTAGGTCGAAGAATAGATGTCAAGGCAAAGATGGTGAAGGCTTGAAGTATTATTAGACTAAGATTACTTTGCTCCTCCAGCAGTCACCAGTGTGCTTATTTTACATAATAGCTAAGGGAGGTTATACCTTGCCCAATACTCTTTTCACAATACAAAAATATTCTCTATTAAGAAGAGAGAATATTTCTTTTGCTGGGAATACACACACAAAAAAGTATCTCTGAGAGATAATCTAACTAAGAGAAATATATATCTCAAACATAAACATTTAATTAAATTTGCCTATGATCCCAGTCCTTGGGAGGCTGAGACAGGAGGATCACAGGTTCCAAGGCAGCCTCAGCGATTTAACGAGACCCTGTCTCAAAATGTAAAAATAATAATAATAATAATGGTAAACAAATGTGCACCTACGAAGTGAGTGATGTGGGAAATGTGGCTTGGCAGGAGGCGCTGTGTGAAAATGAGAGGGAAATCATTTGTCATGCAATGGAGATTATGCAGAGTATATATTGTAGAATTCAGATTACAAAAGGGTGTGGTTTTTCTGCGTGCCATTCTTTAAGGACAGGGCACCACCAAGTCAGTGTTACAGGAGGCACTATGTGTGTGTGTGTGTGTGTGTGTGTGTGTGTGTTACTAGAGATTGAATCCAGGGTTGCTCTACCTCCAAGCTTTTTATTTTATTATCCCCAGCCCTTTTTATTTTATTTTATTTTTTTGTTTTGAAACAGGGTCTCAGTAGGTTGCTAAAAGTCTCCCTGAGTTGCTGAGGCCATCCTGAAACCTGCCATCCTCCAGTCTGCACCACCATGTCTGGCAGGAACTATTTTAAAACTATGTCCCACAGAGTATTGTTAAACAACCTCAAGTTATTTAACTGGAAAGAAAAGGTTTGCAGGCATGTGATACCCTCTTTGCATCAAATGAGTGGACAGCCTTTCACAGGAAAGATTTATTATGTACCTTCTGCCAGCAGAAATTGAATTTCCAGAAGATACAGGGAGTCAGGAATTTTTTTTCTCGTATGGAATTTAAATAGAACAGTTTAATCCATCCAAATCCAGATAAAAAGTAAATAGCCTTAAAAGGTAGCAAGTCCTCTACCAGCTGAGGTATATAAGCAGAAAGAGGGTTAGTATAGGGGAAAATCAAGCACTGGGTTTGGATTAGACTAGATTTCTCTTAAAACTCTTCTAAGAACACATTCAAGATCTTTGATACAGCTTTTTCTGATTCTGGGATTTTCAGATAAATCTGTGATGATACAGCTTTTAAGAATTATCTAGTCTTCCAACTGCAAAGGTTAACAAAAGAGAAGTCAGCCCTTGGGGTGTATATGTTGCCCTCATTTTAAGGTCAACGACTTCATTATTTTTCTTGTTCACTATTCCTCTCAGAATGCCAAGTACATTGTGTCCAGTTTTAAGTTGTTTCTCAAATAAATTTAATAAGCTTTTCCTTCTCAAATGAAATCATATGCCTCCAAAGGTCACAAACAGCTTAAGATTTTTCATGACCGGGTTTGAGGTAAATTGACTACAAGTTGAGCAAGAAAGTTATGCTCACCAGCGCAGAGTATTTAAAACATGTGAACTTTTCTAACCCTCAGCACTTAATATGACCCCCATTTAATGACCTATGACCCAGGTCAAGAAACAGAGGCTTAGAATTCTTAACTATCTTAGCAAATGTCTCACAACTGGTAAGATGACACAGTTACGTGTTAGTCTCTGATCTGAGTGCCTGGGACTTCCTCACTTGGGGTGACAGTGAGGGGTTACCCCACCTGGCCTGCCAGGTGACAGCTGCCGCACCTTTGGCAGGAAGCAGATAACTCCATTTATGTTCACTTGCTAAAGTTAATTTCAGGAACCAGGAAATGAACCAACGAAAACTATGCTGCCTGATGTCTTGAAAAAATAATCATCTTAGAAGGAGTGGCCAGATGGTCTCACTGCCTGAGAGTCTGCTTCCCAGGGAAACAGGGGTGTCATGGAAATTCCCTATGGGGAGGATTTTTGAGTCCACATCTATCCATACAGCTGTGTTCCATTCTCTGGAATCTAAGAAGGGTTTTGCAGGACCAGGGCAGGAGTTGCATGGAAGTACTGTACAACAGAAGCATCCTCCAGGACCTGCCCTGAGTGGGTCAGCCTGCTCCCCTTCTGCTGAGCAGCCATCCAGCAGTGACTGTATTGACTCCACTCACAGTAGGAGTGATGATCTTGTCCACAGCTCTCCAGTAAGCCATTACCTACTCCTGGAGTCATGTCCTTATATGTATTTATTCCTTAACTGATTGATTTAATATATTCCCTTACTACCAGAGGAGGTCACATTCCGACACACCATGATCTCGGTGATTTCTTAGTCTCCTGATACCATCTTATTTCTTTCCTTAGTATTTATTCTGTCCAAATTCACTGTGATCATTGCTCCCCGACCCCCATACCACCACCACCTTTCGCTCTCAGCTGATCTCTTCATCGTGCTGGCTTACATTTTCTGTAAGGTTCCTTACATCTTTACTTTCTTTCCTTTGAGATGTTGGGAGATCTGTGTTTACAGATTCGGCATGCTTTCTCACTCCAAACCAGAGAAAACATTTTGCTTTCCAGAACAAGTCTGAACAAGCTAAAGGATTATGTAAAAAGAAACTATGCTTTACCTTAAAAGGACAGGAAAATCATACCCATTAGAAAAAGTGATTGTATATTTGTTATGCAAAGCTTTGCGAACTTAACTTGAGAAATAAATATCATGTGGTGAATGTACCCTGCGCCTTTATCATACTATACACAATTGTTCATGCATACCATCTGGGGTACATAACGATCTTATGTTATCAGGTTCAGAATGAACCTTAGAATGAATCTGGGGGATGAGCTGTGGACAGGACAGTGCTTCCATTCCTAATTGAGTTTGGCTTGAGGGGAAGCGATGGAAGGAAAGAAAGATGGCAGGTCTTGCCATCAGACCTCACCTTGAAGCCTCCCTGTTTTCTCCCTTGACTCTGTTACTAACAACTAAAGACTGACTTGCATCTGCTGACTTACATGCATCACCTCATTTTAGCCTTAGAACAGAACGTTAGTTGCTATTACCATCCATTTTATGAATAAACTGAGGTGTGAGCAGTTGAAAGGGCTTGTCCCATAGTCCTGTCCCATAGTCCCATAGCTTAAAACTGGTGGCCCTATAATTTGATCTCAAAATCTACTGGCCCATAAAGCTGTCATCTGGATTTATTATTTTTAGTTTCTAAGGAAGGAAGGCTAAGGTAAATTAGACTTACATTAAACTTACTTTTTTTGTTATTGTCAGATACCAACATATGTATACTACGTATTGTTCACTCAGAAACACTTGTTCCTAGTGTGCGTCTCAAAAATACCAAAAAAAAAAAAAACGACACTTGACAGAGCAGCTCTGGCAGTGTGATTTCTGAAACTCCTAGCATATCCCATTACTCGTGTGGAGGCACTCATTGGTAGGTAAACACATTAACAGGTATTCTAATCTGTCACAGAAGGAATAAAAAATCTTAAAGGCTTTAAATGTTGGGAGCCCAAACCTGGAGCAACTATGGAGTTGCTAGATGATGGGGGAGGGGGAAGGATGAGACTCTGGTTACACAGACAGAACTGTAATAAGAGGGGAGGTAATGGGGGGCAAAGTGGATGACAGAGCTGTGGAGCTGTAGATAAAAGGCTCAGGTTTGAGCACTAGCTCTTCCCAGGCCTCCTTTACGTCCTGGTGCTGAGTTCTTTCCTTTGAATAAGAGACCTAGTCATCACTGTCTCTCCACGAGTTGTGCTGGGGACCAAATGTGGATAAATATGACAACACTTTGCACGTCATAAAGCACTAAATAAGAGTTAAAACGGGAGAGCCAGGCATGGTGGTGCATGCCTGTAATCCCAGTACTTGGGAGGCAGAGACAGAAGGATTGCACGTTCGAGACCAGCCTCAGCAACTTAGTGAGATTCTCAGCAACCTGGTGAGACCCTGTTTAAAAATAATAATAATAGCCGGGCGTGGTGGTGCACGCTTGTAATCCCAGTATTTGAGAGGCTGAGACAGGAGGATCTGGGTTCGCGGCCAGCCTCAGCTACTTAATGAGGCCCTCCTCAACTTAGTGAGACCCTATTTCAAAATAAAGAATAAAAATCGGGCTGGGGATGTAGCCCGGAGGTAGAATGCCCCTGGGTCCCATCCCCAGTACCAAAAAAAAACCCAAAATAATAATAATAGCAATAATAATAATAATAATAAAAAATAGGGCTGGGGTTATAGCTCGGAGGTAGAATGCCCCTCGGTTCAATCCTCAGTTCCAAAAAAGGAAAGTTAAAATGGGAAGGCCCAGAGCCAATGTGGCCCACAAATGTTTTAAATTTGTCCTGAAAGAATAGTCCTTCAAAACAAACAAACAAAAATCCATGTTATAGTTAGATATAAAATATCCCCTAAAGAGCTCATTTTTAAATGTTTGGAGTTGATGTAATTGAGTCATGAGGTTTATAATCCCAGCGGTGGATAAATCCATTGTAATGGATTTATCTGGGTGGTGACCCAGGTCAGTAGGGTGTAGCTGGAAGTGGGTCCCTGGAGGTGAAGCCTTGGGGGTTAAATCAATGGTTCCTCCTCCCCCTGTTAGCCATCTCTTGCTTCCAACCTCCACAATGTGAGGAGCACAGCCCATGTGCTCTCCCCTCTCTGCCTCCCACCACCATACCCTGAGATCTGTGGTCCCAGCCTCACATGGACTGAACCGAAACCATAAGAAAATAAATCTTCTTTCCTCTAAATTACATGGTCAATCTTTTAGATTATATCTACAAAAATACTTACCGGAATACTCTACAACAAAACAACAACAAAAAGCAACAAATATGATGAAGACTAAGCAGGCAGGGCCTGCATTCTCCTGATTAGCACCAGCTCTGTCAGTCCCAGACTGGACATATTTCTGCTACTCGTCACTCTTTTGCAGGCAGTGATATTTGTTTACCTACTAAATTCTAATCATGCTTGATGATCGAGATGGTATAAAGATGAGCTTCACTGTGTCACTAGTGTGACTCACCCTTCAGTTCAGTAGAAGCACAGAAAAGGTCTACCCTAAGGCATGAGGAGGTAGAGATGGGAGAAAGCGGGTCCCCAGCCACACCTGTGACTCAGAAGATAAGCGGTCGCAGAGCAAGGGTTTCATGAGGACTTACCTGGGAATCCAGAGCTGTAGTCACGCCCAGCTCTTCAAAGGGTGCCTGAGACTGGGCAGGGAGGTGGGGACAAGAGCCTGCCATCCACAAAGCCTCTTTTTCCAGGTATTCTTAGAACCCAGGAATTTCTCTTTTTTTTTTTTTGCAGTACCGGGGATTGAACGCAGGGGCGTTCTACCTCCGTGCTATGCCCCCGGCCCTATTTTTATACTTTATTTTGAGACCGGGTCTCACAAAGTTGTGGAGGGCCTCACTAAGTAGAGAGAGAGAGAGAGACAGGCAGAGAGAGAGAGAGAGAGAGAGCTGAGGCTGGCGGCAAACCCGGATCCTCCGGTCTCCGCCTCCCAAAGTACTGGGATGACAAGCGTGCACCACCACGCCCGGCTAGGAATTTCTCAAATAACAGACGCCTCACGAGATAGGTTAACAAAACCGAAAATGCACAGTAGAGGAGGAAAAATACATGTTGGCGTCCAAAAGAACTGGTCATGAAGCAGCAGTAAGAATTTAAATCCAACCACTTTCAGGCCTCGGAGGAGGGCCTCCAGAGAGTTCTGGCAGGCTGATAAAGAGGACGATGTGGGGACTGCAATTCACTTAGCAACTGGCCACTCATCCTGAAAACAAATCTACCCCGCTCGTTATTTATCCAGCAGTTATCTTTGATTGCTAAATGCATCTGTGTGTTCTCCAACTCTTTGAGGTCTGGTGTCAACCAGGCATTTAATAACCATCAACAAAGATACTGTATTTGAGGGAATATATTCAGCAAAAGATTGAATTAGGCATCATGGCCAGACCACCCACCGTGCAGGAAAGCATTCTGCACTAGAAAATACCATTACCATCATAAGGATGGAAAGAATTTCAAATGACAGACTTGGGATTTTCCTCCCCAAAATGCAAGATCTGAGTTTCCATCCTTCAACTAGGGTATGTGAGGCTTGGCCTAGTTGAAAATGTCCTCATGAAGACTCCTGACCCGTCCTGTGTGTTTTACTAGTTGCCTTTGAGAGTCATTTCTACCCAGAAATTTTTGTTGATCTGTCCCATCACTCATAATATGGTATCCTAATCCCTCAGGTCAAAACATTTAGGCAGCCGGACGTGGTGGCGCACGCTTGTAATCCCAGTACTTTGGGAGGCGGAAACCGGAGGATCTGGGTTCATGGCCAGCCTCAGCTCTCTCTCTCTCTTTCTCTCTCTCTCTTCCTGTCTCTCTCTCTCTCTCTCTCTCTCTCTCTCTCTCTCTCTCTCCTTCCTTAGTGAGGCCCTCGGCAACTTCGCGAGACCCGGTTTCAAAATAAAGTATAAAAAAATTAGGGCCGGGGGTGTAGTGCGGAGGTAGAACGCCCCTGTGTTCAATCCCCGGTACCGCAAAAAAAAAAAAAAAAAAAAAAAAAAACATTTAGGCAGAACAGAACAGTGGAATAGAAATAACACTCAACTCATGGTGAGGACACCAGAGCCTGAAAAATGATTCTCTTTATCTCCCGTGTAACGGATCTAGTCTTTTCTGGACTCTGGGTCATCAGGAAATGGGGCATTATGTAAATTGTAAATGTATGTGCTATTAGAGGTATATTACAAATAGTATCTTGTAAGAGACTTCCTATTGTATTTGTTTGTTTGTTTGTGCTACTGGGGACTGAACCCAGGTGCATTTTACCTATGACCTATATCCCCTGCCCTAATTTATTTTGTATTCTGAAACAGGGTCTCACTAAGTTGTGGAGGGCCTTGCTAAGTTGCAGAGGGTGGCCTCGACCCTGCGATCCTCCTGACTCAGCCTCCCAAGTACTGTGATTATAGGCATGCACCACCATGTCCAGCATCTTCTATTGTTTCAGTATGGTGATTTGTTAATATCTGGCCTATTGGAGAAGGACTATTAACAAGGAATAGAGTTAAGACAAAGGAGTAAAGCATGCATGTTTCATGGGTTTAAGTCCATATAAGAAGAAGACAGATTGCAGACATACAAAAAAATGCAAAATTTAGAACTGGGGTAATTTGAGGTTAAATAAGAAGTGTTCTGGTTGACAAGACTGAACTCTGCCCCAGGGTAGAAGCTGTCTATAGCTGTGCAGTCTGTGCATTAGCAACCCAAAGTTGGTCCTCAGTAAAAATTTGTTATATTCAAAAAGTCAGAAAGCTAAGAATGAATCCACAGTGGGATTTGGTGATATGATTATGTCCCATGAAAATTTAAGTCATTTGTTTATTATTGAATTTGGCTCAGTGATAAATAAAAAAAAATGAAACCTACTCAGGGTAATTGCAGGCTGTACGTACTCAGAGAGACACGTACTTGCTGGTACTAAACAGCTTTCAATGCAGTTCAACTGTCTGCCTTTCCTGAAGGAAATATAACATTCTCCAAAAACTGTTGTGATACAATAGAAAAATCAGTAATATTTGTTCTTTTTTTACTTTATTTTTGGTACATGCTTTATGATAAAAATAGCTAACATTAGCAAGACTTATTAGATATCAACTATTGTACAAATAGTTTATGTAGTAGTATCTTACTTAATACTCTTAATGCAGAAGAGAAAGTGGAAGCAGACCTGGAGTACTGTCTTGGTCAACATTCTTACTGCCACAGTCCAAAAAGCCTGACCACACAACATAGAGAAAGGAAGATTTACTTGCTCACATTTGTGGAGATTTCAGGGTTCAGTCTGCATGAGGCTGGGATCTGTGGAGCTCAGATCAGAGACAAGGAGAGAGTGAGGCTCTGCTCTCACATCATGCAGGCACAAAGAGAGCAAGCAAGCAAGAGGATTTAAAGACAAAAGCACAGTCCCTAAGACCACACCTCCAGGGACTCACCTTTTCCAGCCACACCCCACCTGCCTAAGTTACCACCCAGTAAATCCATTACAATGGATTCATCCTCTGATGAGATTACAACCCTCATGACTTAATTACATCAACTCTGAACATTAATGCATGAGCTCTTCAGGGGACATTCTATACCTAACCATAACAAGTACCATGTCCAAAGTCACAGGATTAATAGTTGAGTCAGGATAGGATCCCAGTTCTGTACGATTCTCTCAAGGGAATTTTTATGACCTGAGTTATTTTTTCTCTAGCATTGCTTTTCCCTCTAATAGGAACAGAATCTCTACCAAAGAAGACAAATAATGCAGAATGGTTGTGTTCTATCTCTGCGATTCGTCACTTGGCATCTGGATTACTTACGAACACCTTTTACCATAGAAACCAAATAGAAACATCTTGAGCCTAATGGTTGATATGACTTCTGCTCAACTTCCTCAGCCTGCTATTTCATTGGCCCCATTTGCTAGACTTACAATGTTTAAACTCACTTTCTGGAGAATTTTCAATGCCGCTGAGATCTCATCATCAGTAGACTATATGTACTGATCTGAAACATGGAAAGAAAATGTATTACCATGAATTCTGGTGCACGCCTATATCCAAGTTTATCTGACTTGGATAAATAGTTTCTAAATGAGATTGTTTAGAAAAGTATTATCTTAACTGGGTACTCTTTTAAAGCAAAGGTTTCAAACAGTTTTAATTTAGCTGTGTGTGTGTGTGGGTGTGTGTGTGTGTGTGTGTGTGTGCGTATGCACGCACTCATGCATGCACATATGTGTGGTACTGGGGGTTGAACCCAGGAGCATTCACCTCTAAGTTACAACCCCCGTTACATATATATATATATATATATATATATATATATATATATATGTATGTATGTGTGTGTGTGTGTGTGTGTATATGTATATATATACTTTAAACAGGGTCTTACTAAGTTGATGAGGCTAGCCTCAAACCTACAATCCTCCTGTCTCAGTCTCCCAAGTACTAGAATTACAGGCCTGGCTTAATTTAGTTTTAATGGTCTAGTTATGGTAAAGAAAGCAAACCTTCAGACTGTACACTCAAATATTTCTTACCGGCTGTTAAGACAACCAAATATTTCATATATTTTCTTATTTCTATTGGTAAATTGCTTCTTAAGTAAGAATACTTAAAACATGTCTTGAGAGATCTTGTTCTTCAGACAGTGTAAGATTTAAACTTTTTTAAATAGGCTAAACCTTAATGAAGAAACTATGTTGAATACCTGAATTCAATAGAAGGCTGGGGAATTGTTTTTCCATTAAAATCCATACCTGCTCACTACTTGACATTTTACCCCTGCCCTCTTCATTCTTGCAGCCCCTGAGTGTCTGTAATTGGCATCTCAGATTTCCTATTTAGTGAAGAGTCTGAGATCTCCAGTATCCAAATTTGTAGTACATCTGAAATGCTCAGTTTGGCTGTTTCACAGAACCATCTGGATCGATTCAGCTGTGAAGCATCTGGGAAGATTGGTTATGGGCCAAGCTAAAAAAAAAAAAATACACTGGATGGAGTTGCCTTTCAAGTGTCTGGTTGTTTTTTTTTTTTTCTTTTCTTTATAGGCTTCGTCATGAAATCATAAATTAGGCAAAAGTCCCAAGGGTGGAAACCCTTTCAAAGAGGCACCTATTTCTACTCTTGATTTACTAGCCAGGAAATTCTTCTTCGCATTTAACCAAACTTTTCCTTATAGTTGTTAATGAAAGAGCCCACACTGTTTTAAGTTCAGCAGGGAGGTCACCCAGGTAATTGACAAAGTTGTGTTTTTTTTATCATGATGAAACCATCCAGACATAGATAATATGAGTTTGTAACTGAGAGCTGACTTAAAACCCCTCTTCCTGTCGATGATTATTTATACTGACAATCTTTCTCCAAAATATATGATTTCACTTTGTGGGCATGGTAACTTTGACTTTTTCTGTTCTTCGGTGATCTTATTTTTATCTGTGGCAAGTAGTTGAATTGTTTTTCTGTGGACCATCTCAAGTATGGGCACTGATTTCCTAAAACATAGAGGCTTACGAAGATAACCACTACTCCAGAGATCATACTGTGTTATATTACTTAGATTCTATCTAGTGTCCCAGGAGAAATTTTCAAGACAGGTCTTTAGTCATCTAGCCTCTGCTTAGCCAGAATTATTTTTTTATCTGTTTGAGAAGGTTTGGCCCGAATAGAACTCTAGGGACCAGTGAGAATTCAGCCAAGAAGATTAGGAAATTCACACGGTTACATCTCCATATAAGTCACCCATCCACAGGGTATCTGTTCACTGCTAAACCTCCCTTTTAGAAAGGTACCCAAAACACACTTGCCTGGTCTTCCCCATCTTGGAAGATGACTCTACTTCCATCCAATTCTCAAAAGCCTAAAACCTAAAAGTCCTTCTAATTCCTTTTTACCTCTTCTAGGACAGTTAATTCATCAGTAGATCCTAATCCATCTATTTCCTAATCATCTGTAGATCCTAATCCATCCATCAGTAGATCCTAAATCCATGATGATCCTAATCATCAGTAGATCCTAATCCATCTATTTCCAAGATAGTGCTCAGCATATCTACATATCACCAAGTTGAGTGTATTTCACCTTAGAAGGTGGCCATTATCTCTCACCTGCCATAGCTTCTGACCTGTTCTAGTTTTCACTCTTGTCTCCTCACCAGCCATTTCTTCTAAGCAAATAAAAAGTTATGAGCTTACACTCAAGGATCACCCGTAAGGCTCACACTGGGAGATACGGCTTTGTGGATCTTCTTATATGCATGTATTATTTACATTTATGTCTGTTTTTAAAAGCCAAAGTGAAAGCAAAGTGTCTCTATTGTTTTGCAACTTGTTTCCAGTGAATAAGTATACCTCTCCATTTCAGTATGTTTTTAATTCTCTAATTATTCTCAAAGGTCTTTACAGCTATTTTCCTCCATTCCAGGATAACACATTATATCTGGTTGTTGTCTTTCAAACCTCTCAGTCTGGCACAGTCCCTTTTTATGTTCCTGACATATTGAAAAGACTGGGCCAATTTTCTTACCATCCTTTCTGCACAAAGAAATCCAACTTTTGTTTCTGTCACGTAAATCATGCCAGTTCACTGTCTTTCTTCCACAGGTTAGGTGGGTCTCAGTGCATGTTTGAATAGAACCCCAAATCCTACTCTAGCCTACAAGACATTATACATGAGCTTGCCTCTGCTTGTCCTCCCTGACCACATCCTCTAAACATCCCTTTTTCTTGTTTACAAAGTTCCAGTTCTAGGGGGACAACTCTCAGATCCTCAAAAGCTCTAAGTTTTCCCTTACTTCAGCACCTCCATACTTGTTATTTTCTCTGCCTGAAACCTTCTTCTCATAGCCTTCATGTTTCAGTTCCAATAGCACTACTTCTTTTTATTTTTTTTGGTACTGGGAATGGAACCCAGAGGCATTTTACCTCTGAGCTACACCCCCCAGCCCTATTTTATTCTTTATTTTGAAAAAGAGACTCGCTAAGTTGTGGAGAGCCTCACTAAGTAGCTGAGGCTGGCCACGAACCTGTGATCCTCCTGTCTCAGCCTCCTAAGTACTGGGATTACAAGTGTGCGCCACCATGCCCAGCACCAATAGCACTACTTCTGAAAGGCTTTACTTATCTTCTAATATTCATCTTTGTATACAGTCCCCTCTCACACTGGCTTGCCCATGTGACTGGGTTTGGCCAATGGGACATCAGAAAACAGCTTGATACCCACAGATGCTGGAAAATCAGGGGCACTCTGGGGCTTGTACTCTTAGCAGGACCATGCTATAGAGAACCTTGGAGAGGAATAGTAAAGAGACCCTGGAGGATGAGGGGTATTTTTTTTGAATGATCCAGCCCCACGTGACCTCACAGCTGAATGCATGAATGACTCCCACTCCAACACTACTCCACTGTGGAGGAGGAGGACCACTGAGTCCAGTCAACCCACAGAATAATGAAAATGCATCATTGTTTTAAGGCAGTATACTTTGGGAAGGGATTATTACACTGCAATTGACAACTTCATTTTAACTCTTCATAACCTTTATTACTGTTACAATTTGACTGTCTCCCCCAAAAGTTCCTGTGTAGGAAACTTAATGCCAAATGCAACAGTATTGGGAGATGCAATAAGGTCATGAGGGCTCTGCACTACTGAATGGATGAATGCTGTTATCATGAGAGTGGATTGTTTCCCTTTCTCTCTCTTGTATGTGTACAAGCTCTTACCTTTTAGCCCTCTTACCTCTAACCTTCCGCCATGTGATGACACAGCAGAAGCCCCTCACCAAATACCCACCCCTCGACCTTGGACTTCCCCAACTCTACAACTGTGAGGACAGAAATTTCTGATCTCTGTAAATTACCCAGTCTGTGTCATTCAATTATAATAGCACAAAACTGGATAATCACCCTCTAAAACAATCAAAACGTTCCTGTTTACCCAAGCATTGTCCATCTCTTGCAACCTCACAAGAACATAAGTTTTGCCATTTTATTTACCAATGAATGTATCTTCAGTGCCTGGTACCCAGTTAAGCACTCAATAAAATTGGTTTGGAAATGGATGGAAAGTTCCAAGACTTAAGAAATGTATCCAAAAAATATATAGAAGACAAGAGCTGGAGCAGACTCAAACATCATATTTTGTGTTACTGGTGAGGAAATGGGAGGGCAGAGGGGAAAAGGGCGTGCATTGCTTAGAACAAGCCTGTGTCCTAAGAAAGAATCTGTAAACGAGGCCTCCTGGAAAGCAGAACACTTACAGGGAAAAAGACCGACTCCAAGAAAGCCAGAGACTCAGAGTACTCAGGGTTAGGTGGTATCTGCAGGTTCGAGTGTTCAGATGGGAAACATTCTGGATTTGGAGCTATTTTCATGAATGTCTGGAGTAGATCTCTGTGAGGCTCGGAAGGTGGTCTTTGGTATGTGACTGCCCTTTTTGGGCAACCTCTGAGCTATGATCACTGATTGTGACCCATGATTCACACCGCATCTGGGCTCTGGTGGTGGCCTAGAATCTCAAAGAAGTTTGGCCTCCCAAACTCCTACTTTAGCACTTTTCCATGCTAACATCCTGAGCTGTGTTTTCTCTTGTTTCCATTTCTTTTGTTGTGTGCACTTTGCCAGATTGTCCAGTTTTTCTCTGTAATGCTGACATGCATACCTACACTGACTAGCTCTCTAGCCTCTTTCAATGTTTACAAAAATGTTGAGCCCCATGCCTGGTGTTTCCTATGCTTTGATTCACTTAGAAACCAAAGCATCTTGTACAATTAAGTACCATTATTGTTCCTATGTACTTATGAGTAACCTGTTTCCCGACTAATTTAGGTAACGTGTCCAAGGTTGACAGCTAAGCCAAGTGAAGAAGCCCTGCTTTAAATCTCTATCTGCCTATGTGCAATGCTTACAGTCTACTTCTTTCTCCCTGTGATGCCTCAACCTTCATAGATCTGCCCATGCTAATCTCAGTCCAGTATTCAACCCTGTGTATCTATTCACAGCACACGACACTGAGAGGTGTCCCATTCCCTTGAGTTCAAATTCACTGACAGGCTTATCTGTGAATTAGTGAATATTTACTTGATATTTCAGCCCTCCCAGTAGCCTCAAGATTATTCCATGTCTTGACCACCCAAAAGGCATCTAATCTTTGTCTTTCAGAGATTCTGTCAGGCTAGCAAGTAACATATCTTTGGATATGAGCTATAAGAAGCTTGGCCATACTAAAGATAACTTCCCTCATAACTGTATTTTGGCACATTCTGACCTGTGTAAATATTTGAAAGTGTTTATAACTGGCAAATAATCACTTTATTTAGAAAGTTATGTTTATAGAATTACAGGATTTTTAGCACTATATCCTTTTCTTCCATACCTTTATGAAAATATAGTATGTAAGAGATCAGACTCGGTGCCTCTCTGCTTTAAGGTGACAGATGTGGGGAGAGAGTGCTAGGACTGGCTCCTTGGTTTTTGCTACTGTCAGAGAAACTGAGCCTGGAGAAAGCCTCCTACTGGAGGTCACGTAGCTTTCCAGATGACAATATGGTTTCTGTGAGTGTTGGCATCTAGCCCTCTGATGCTAAAATGCACAGCTGAATTCCACGTAGGCACCACTTTTTACCTGGGTGGTGGACGGTGTGACTGGCTTCTTTCCTCTCCTGCCTCAGCTGATTCTGAGAGAAGAATTGCCTCTCCCGGTTTTCCAGGCCCACCCCCCTGGATTCCCTCCTGGTACACACTGGTTGCTGCCTCCAGACTGGGTTGCCTAGCAACCAAGCTCTGCAAGCTTCCTAATAGACAAAGGCTTTTCCTTCCAGTCCAACTGCTGTACTAATGCTCATTGTTGACAAGGGAACAACTCCCTGCTGAGCACATGCTGTAATCTGAAGGCTGGCTTGGGGACTTGGTGCCAAGAGCTATGTGCAGCTCTCCTGAAACTGCGAGGAAGGATAGGAGTTTGAGCACTAACTCGTTTTATTGCATGGATAACGCCTGCGTTGACCAATGATGCTATGTGCAGTTCCATTTGGTCACTCATCTGAAATTGTATTAGAGAAAGCATTCTGTGACAATGGAATCTGAATTTAGAGAATAATTCATATCATTGCCCCCTTTGCCTACACACACACACACACAAATCCTCTAATATTGCAAGGTATACAACCACGCAGTTGGAAATAATTGCCTATCTATTAAGAAGCTCAGATGTAAGCGATAGTCAACTAGAAACCCTTCAATCCATAGAGTAGTTTCATATCCATCTCAGTGGACCCTGACATGAGCCATCATTGGTGCAGGTAAAACATAAAATGGCATGCCCACTTAACAGAAATTTAGGTGACTCACCTGAGGGTAGTCAGGAGAAAGGAGACAGCATTTTCTTCAAAATCTGCTCTGACTCCAGGTACTTTTCAACTCTGGAGCAAATGATTCTTCATGGGGAAAATAACTTGATATTTGTGGCTTGCCTGCAGAAATGGGAGGGCACAGGGTCATTTTCTAAATTAGTAAATAAGCTTGGAGAAATGTGTCAACTTATTCTGGGTCATTCAGTCAATCTGTGACCCTCTTATCTTTCTGAATCAAGGCAATCAGCTATTAAACACGGCACTACTGATGTCTCTGTGGCTTTATGATAAGACAACACAGAAATAAATGCAAGCAACCTCAGTTTCAATAAAGGAGAGCATTAAAATGCAATTACTACATCCCACTATCAAACCTGGCAAGATCATTTTCCCTAGGAAAAAAAGCAAAATAATAATCTTAATGAGGATAGGCACTGTGTCTGTTTTCCTCATCTTTGTTTTGTCCCTAAGTCTGTACAGAACCCACTGTATAGAAGTCATACCATAAATATATAAAATGAAAGAATAAAGAGAAACACACATAAAGAACCTGTATTATCCAATATAACCAAAAAGTAACATGTTCAAATTCTTACTTTCTCTCTTTCATTTAGACTAATATGATAACCATCTTAGGTTCAGAATTGGGACAAACTCTCTAGCATTTTAACATTGCTAAAATCTCATAATACTTTCCAGAAGAAAACAAAAGAATATTCCTGGTGGAACAAGACTAGACACCCAACGGGAAGGTCCCTTGTGGTTCAGACTGGGAGCAGAAGGAAGGTTCCACCAAACTAGAAATGCCTTTCTCGCCCTCAATATTTTAACTCCTCTTCTTCCATTCAATGGTCTTCCATCCTTGAACACAATCATCATCAAAGACATTTTGCATACTCAATTCAGCGATTTGTTATTTCTATGGCCAATAAACCAGAGCATAGAGCATAACTGTAAAGAACATAAAATTGAAGGCCAAACCTCCCTAGGTTAAAGGCCTCTCCTTTTAGTGGCAGTATGACCCTTATGCCTCTTTGAACCAGTTCCCTCTGTGAGGCAAAATAGTAATTATCACAACATCTATGTCAGAGTATGGTTGTAGATACTTAATACATTAATACTTTCAAGCTTTTTAACTCTGATCTGCAACATAGGCCTCAATAAGTGTTAGTGATTAATTTCAATGATATTGACAGATAATAGTAATTTGAATAAGCACATATTTGACTGTATATCTCTTGTTTGAAGAGTCCATGTTCTTTGGCCAAACCCCAAGATGTTTCAAGCTTTTCCATCAACTCAAGTACTATGTGCATGTGTGTTTCTATCACTCAGAACCTCATCATGATATATAATCACAACACACTAATAAAAGTATATTAGAGCTTGCCGGGTGTGGTGGCGCACGCTTGTAATCCCAGTACTTTGGGAGGTGGAGACCGGAGGA
>PVJS01015293.1:0-39101 GCA_004027185.1 Glis glis
ATAAAGAATAAAAAATAAGCCGGGCGTGGTGGCGCACGCTTGTAATCCCAGTACTTTGGGAGGCGGAGACCGGAGGATCCCGGTTCGTGGCCAACCTCAGTGCGCATGATCTATCTCTCTCTCTCCTCTCTCTCTCTCTCTCTCTCTCTCTCTCTCTCTCTCCCTAATGAGGCCCTCTGCAACTTCATGAGACCCAGTTTCAAAAATAAAGCATAAAAAGAAAAAATAGGGCCGGGGGTGTAGCGCCGCAAAAAAAAAAAATAGGGCTGGGGGTGTAGCTCAGAGGTAGAATGCCCCTGAGTTCAATCCCCAGTACTGAAAAAAAAAAAAAAGCCAGGTGTGGTGGCGCACGCTTGTAATCCCCGTACTTGGGAGGCTGAGACAGGAAGATCGCAGGTTCAAGGACAGCCTCAGCTACTTAGTGAGGTCCTCTGCAACTTAGTAACACCCTGTTTCAAAGTAAAGAATATAAACTAGGGCTGGGGTGTAGCTCAGAGGTAGAATGCCCCTGGGTTCAATCCCTGGTACCACAAAATAAAATAAAATTAAAATAAAAAGGGCTGGGCATGTAGCTCAGTGGTAGAATGCCCCTAGGTTCTATCCACCATATAAAACAAACAAACAAAAATAAAAAAACAAAAAAACAACAACATAGAAGGTAAGTTTAGTTTCAGGTTTTTTGTTTTTGTTTCCCAGTACTGGGGAATGGAATCTAGGTCCTTGTGAGGGCTAGGCAAGCTCTACCACTGAGCTACATCCAACATCTATCTATCCATCATCTGTCTATCTATCTATCTATCGATCGATCGATCATCTATCTATCTATCTTTTGCTCTCCTGGGATTGAACCCAGGGACACTCTACCACTGAGCTACATGCCCAGCCCTTTTTAGTTTCTATTTTGAGATAGGGTCTTGCTAAATTACCCAGGCTGGCCTTGAACTTTCGATCCCTCTGCCTCAGCCTCCAGAATCACTGGGATTACTGGTGTACGCCACGTGCCCAGCTAAAGTTAGATCTGAGGGACCTTAAGGCACACCTGCACCTCAGTGTCTAAAAAGCCAACAACTAGAGTCACCCCCAGGCGTGTGTCCCGGGCATCATCTCCAGCGCTGGCTGGGCCTACTGAAGCCTAAAGCAAAAAGAAAAATCAGTAATAAGGGCCTGTCTTTATTGAAATGTTGATATTTTGTTTCTTGTGGGTTTATTTGTTTCTTGTTTCATTGTATTAATTTAGATGTTTCAGAATGTTGCATTAGGTGGTGGTGGTGGTGGTGGTGGTGGTGGTGGTGGTGGTATTTATAATCCCAGTACTTGGAAGGCTGATCCCAGTACTTGGGAAGCTGAGGCAGGAGGATTGCAGGTCCATGGCCAGTCTCAGCAACTTAACAAGACCTTGTTTCAAAATAAAATAGGACTAGGTGTGTCCCCAGTGACACACACACACACGCACACACACACACACACACACACACACACACACACAGAATATTATTTATCTCAATGTTGGGTTTGGGGGCCTCCTCCTTTAACCTTGTGGCCAAGGCCAGTGCCTTGCTCTCTTTCGCATAGTCCTGGCTCAGTTCTGTCTACAATGACTTAAGAGTCTCCTGTTACCAAGCTCCCATGCTAACACACATGGTGGCTCAGGAGATGAGCTAGCTGACACCAGCCCCTTCAGCTAACTTTGCCGTCTCTTCCCTGACCCCGTCCACCAGCAAGCGCCATCCTGCCTCTGTTTCTACTGTCTGCTGCCAAACCCTTCCCATGCCCGCTCCCAACTG
Organism: Glis glis; assembly: GCA_004027185.1. Lineage (NCBI taxonomy): Eukaryota > Metazoa > Chordata > Mammalia > Rodentia > Gliridae > Glis > Glis glis. The sequence continues at coordinate 1,785 of PVJS01015293.1, forward strand.
CCCGGGTAGGCCTCCTCCCGACACTCTCAGACCCTCTAAATCTTGTACGTGATGCCAGGAAGGACAACCATCTGCTGCCCAACTCTGTGCCCCCCGACAGTAACCCCTAGTCCAACCCAACTCTCTCCTGTTTGTGTCCGGCTTCCCAGCCCTCATTCCACCCCGCATGCTTCCTTTACTGCTGGCTTCCTGCTCCAATCTTGCCTAAAAAAATACCCCACCACATGTGACTCTGTCTGCTTTCTGGGTATCACGTCACCCTAAACAAAGCAAACTTTGAGTCGAATACGTTGCTCATGTCCCTGGGCTAAAGCTGTTGCTTTAATGACCACAGGGAGCCAACCATACGCCATTGGTCTATGTTTTGCTTGTATTAACCCATGTGCAACTTTTCATAGCTTCACGAGGTGGATATTATTGTCATCTCCATGTTCCAAATGAGCAAACCAAAGCCCAAAGAGGCAAAGGTCACACAGCTAGGAAGTGGCAGAAATAAGCTTTGAACCCACATTCTAGAGCCCAGCTCTATTTTTTTTTTTTCCTGTACTGTGGGTTGAACCCAGGGCCTTGCGCATACTAGGCAAGTACTCTAACGCTGAGCTACATCCCCAGCCCTTTTTTTTAAATTTTTGAGACAAGGTCTCACTAAGTTGTCCAGGCTGGCCTTGAACTTGGAATCCTCCTGTCTCAGCTTCCCAGGTAGTTGGGATTAAAGGTGTGTGCCACCATGCCCAACTACAACCTATCTCTTAACTGTCACAACACCTGGTTTCTCCTTAAAGTCTGAGAAGCGCAACACTGAAAAATTTGGAATCAGATGGGTCCCCAGTTAAAATGCCAGCTCTTCAGTTCATGAGCTTCATGGTTGCAGGGAATCATTTTAGTTCTCAAGGCTCAGCTCCCTCATCTTGCAGGCTTGTAAGAACTGACATGAAGTACTAAGTACACAGAAGACATAGATATCACCCTTTCCTGAATTACAGCCGAAGCAACAAGCCGGGCCCAGTGGCACATGCCTGTAATCCCAGCAACTTAGGAGGCTGAGGATGTAGCTCAGTGGTAGAGCATCCCTGGGTTCAATTCCTAGTAAAACACATATAACACACACACACACACACACACACACACACACACACACACACACACGTCTAGCAACGACAAAATGACAAATACATCTTGAGTGGGGTGACACTGGGAAATGTCAGTCACTACTGAGAGGAATGAGCCCAGTTCTTTCTGGAAAGCATTTACTGCTGGTGGAGGAGATGAACTGCAGTGGTTAGGAACAGACTCTAGGGACAGGGGTGTGGCTCAGCAGTAGAGTGCTTGCCTGCACGCGCAAGGCCCTGGGTTCCAGCCCCAGCACTGAAAAGAAATAATAATAATAACTAGCTGTCCAGGTTCAAGTCCAGACTCCAAAACAGTGTGTGACTTTGGGCAGATTTCTCAGCTTCCCCTTGCCTGAGTTATCTCATCTGGGGGAGGGGGTGGTTGCTGATTATAGAGTTAACAGCTATGTGCAATGGCCTTGGAATAGTGCCCAGAACACGCCCTAAGCTCTCAAAGTGTGGACTGTTATGGTGTCCGGGGGAAGGGGAACTAGTGTGTCACTACCGTTTTGCAGACAAGGAAACTGAGACTCCAGGAGGCTGAAGGACTTGCTCAACATCACGACACAGCTTCTGTATTGCACACCCAGAATTGAAATGCGGGCCTGCCAGCTTCTCCATTTCTCCCAGCAGTTTCTTATTTCCATTTCTGACATGACTGCAGTTGGCTCTGATTTCCAGGCCACCAGTTTCCAACCTCATTAATGCGCTCCTGCAAAAAGCCAGGCTCCTCCTAACGGGCATGGCTGCTGCTCCAAGCAAACCTGGGTGGTTCGGCTGTTCACCTCCGCGCCGCGATGGAGCCCCGCAGCATTACCACCGTCAGCGGGAGGACATTGACCTCCATCAGGTGCCTAATTATGCAAACCCAGAACATGAGAAATGAAGGGGAGCCGGTGGCCTGCCTCGAGATGATCGATGAGGCCGGCTGGCTTCTGCTCCCCATTGTAGAGGCCCGAGGCTTTGTCTCCAGCGCAGCTCTGGCAGGATGGGATCTCAGTCACTGTGTTGCGGGCACGGGGCAATGAATGAGCTGAACTGGGTTAATATAATGGGCCGGTGACTCAGTCCCAGGAGAAGACCTGAGATGGATCATTAAGCTGTCTTGGAACTTATTTCAGGCCCCCACCCCCAAGATGAACGCTCTCAAATTGTTTATCAGGTCTCCAACAATAGGCCACTATTCTCCTTCCCCACAACTCAGTTACACAATCTTTCCCCGCGTGTCTTTCAACCACCTACTGAAAATCTGTCTGTGCACAGAGCATGCGCTCTGCATCCCTCCACCAACTGCCTGGCTGGCGCCTGATCTCCGCCTTTGATGAGTATGTTCACTTCATCATGGTGGGACTTACTCTCCTGCCAGAGTCCTCATGGGCGCAGATTTTGCTCCCCACCACCACCCCAAAATCCTCAAAGTGGATCTAGACCTCTGAATTATACATCTTTTAGTGCCTATCCTGGCTCTTCAACTTTCTCTTTTATCCAAAGTTCTTGAGTTAATTCTTTCTCAAAAATTATTTAATTCTGCCAGGCGTGATGATGCATACCTATGATCCCAGTACTTGGGAGGCTGAGACAGGAGGATTGCAGGTTCAAGACCAGCCTCAGAAACTTATGAAGGCCTCAGCAACTTAGTGAGACCCTGTTTCAAAATAAATAAATAAAAAAATACGAAGGCCTGGGGATTGTAGTTTGGAGGTAGAATGCCCCAGGTTCAACACTCAGTACCAAAAAAAAAAAAAAAAGAAATACAGCTGCCCATTGTTACTCTTGCTTAGGAGGTGAACATTTTTATTAGATCCAGGCACAGCATAAATTTCAAATTTGATTCAGCTGCTAAGGTAGTACACACCTATGATCACAGTGTTTTACATTATGAAAATTATTTCATATAAATCATTTAATTTAATATCATTTCAGTCTCCTGACAGCCATGTGAGGTAGGAGTTTTTTCCATGTTACAGATCATCAAAATTCAGGGATATATCAGGAACTTGAAAATAATAATAAGTAATAGGACCATAATTAAATCCTCCTCCTCCTCCTCCTCTAAATAAACAGTTGGGATTCCATCGTCTTTAAAGTTTTTTGGAGCCAGGTGTGGTGGCGTACGCTTGTAATCCCAGTACTTGGGAGGCGGAGACCGGAGGATCTGGGTTCACGGCCAGCCTCAGCTACTTAGTGAGACCCTCTGCAACTTAGTGAGACCCTGTTTCAAAATAAAGAATAAAAAATAGGGCTGGGGGTGTAGCTCAGAGGTAGAATGCCCCTGGGTTCAATCCCCAGCACCGCAAAAAAAAAAAAAAAAAGTTTTTTGGATGCAGAAACTTGTTTCCATTTCAGGGATCTCCTCAGGCTGGGTTCCCTCGCCATCTGGTCCCTCCTAATTCAGCAGCTGAATAATCATGGGTTCACATCTTCTCAAAGGTAACTAGGAGACTTAGGAACAAACCTTTTCCCTTCTTTCATCTCACAAGTATGATAACCTAGCTCCCCCGCACCCGTCATCTTTCCTCAACCAAACATTTTCTGCTCAACTTTAAGAATTGGCGGACTGTTACCAATGAACAAGATGAGGTATTGCAATCCAGCTAACGGGCTACATGGGCCTGTCTTGAAGCTCTTAGCAGAGGGACTCTCGTGCCGAATGTTCTGTAAAGGGTGCAAAATTGCTGTGTTCAACTCTGTAGGTTCTCACTCACTCATTCATCCAAAAAACATTTACAGAGGGCTAATAATCACACTTAATAACAGTAGCTGACATGCTGACATACACCGAGGGCTTAATATGCAAGAGGGCCTGCTTCACCTGCGTTAAGATAAGTAACTCATTTATTCCCCAACAATGCTCAGGCAGGAACAATTGTCATTACAGCTTTATAGATGAGCAAAACTGAGAGACAGAGAGTGTAAGTAACTTGATCAAGGACACAGAGCCTACAGTATGCTGCCTCTCTCTTCACGCACAAGGCTTGTGGCTAGCTTTGGGTATACGGAGGTACGTATGAATCCGCAGGAACTGCAGGGCTCTGTGACTATCTCCCACTGTGCCAGGCATACATAAGAGGTGATAAGAAGCTGCTATGGCTCATGTGTTGGAACCTTAATTCCTCACTGTGGTAGTGTTGGGAGGTGGGGCTTAGTGGTCATGGAGGCGGAGCCTCAGGAATGGATTCATGCTTCTCATGGGATTGCATTAGCCATAGAGAAAGTTGGCCCCGTTTTGCCACTCCCCCATACTGGGGATTGAAACCAGGGGAATTCTACCTACACCCCCAGCCCTTTTTAAATTGAAACAGTCTTGCTGAGTTGCTGAGGATGGCCTCAAACTTGTGATCCTCCCATCTCAGCCTCCGAAGTACTGGGTTTATAGGCACGTACCTCCATGCCCAGCCCCTCTGGTCAGTCTCTCGCTTTCTCTCTTTTTTTTTTTTTTTTTGTGGTACTAGGGATTGAACCTTGGAGATCCACCTCCAGCCCCCCTGTTCAAAATTGTTTTGAAACAAGGTCTTCCTAGGTTACTAAGAGTCTTGCTGAGGCGGTCCTTGAACCTGCACTCCTCCTGTCTCAGCATTCCAAGTGTGCGCCACCACACCCAGCTCCCTTTGGTCTCTTTTGCACACACCTGCTTGCTCTTTCACTTCCTGCTATGAGTTGAAGTAGCACGAGGCCCTCCCTCACCAGATGTAGCTGCCCAATCTGAACGTCTCGACCTCCAGAACTCTGAGCCCAAATAAACCTCTTTTCTTCATATATGGCCCAGTCTCAGGTGTTCTGTGACCTCAACAGAAAGCAGACTAAGACAGATGCTTAAGAAAGGGATTCGTATGTCCAGCTGATGTTAAATATAGGAGTTATAGAGGATGTGACAGTTTGGATGGGTTTTAAAGGACACAAAAGAGTTCAGTTGTGTGAGATTCATTGGGGGAATATGCAAAATTCAGAGAAGGAAAAAGAATGACTGGTTTTAGGAACAATGGTTGGCCCAGAGGGTCCACAGCAGGAAGCAGCAAACAACAGTAGATTGGAGGGTCTAAAGGAATTGTACTTTCTTGTGTGAGAAAGGGAGAGTTATTGGCAGTATTTAAACAGAGGAGTGGAATGATTTGATCTGTGTTATACAAAGGTAAATGGCAAAGATGGACAAGTGGAAGAGAGTTAAAACAAGAAGCCAGGAAGTCGATCAAAAGGCAGTAGGAGCCAGGTGTGATGGCATACACCTGTCATTCTGGTATTCGGGACAGAAGAATCAGTTTTGAGGCCAGACTCAACAACTTAGCAAGGCCCTCAGCAACTTAATCAGACCCTGTTTCAACATAAAAAAATAAAATAGGGCTTGGGGTGTAGTTCAGAGGTAGAATGCCCCTGGATTCAATCCCCAGTACCAAAAAAAGAAGGAGGAGGAGGAGAAGAAGAATCAATAAGACTTGGTCACCCTCAGGCTTCCCACTGAGCCTGTGTGAAAGGGGATGACGTCATCCACGGCAGAGATACAGGAAGAAGGGCTCATTCGTTCACTTATTTGCTTGTTCAAAAGACACTCGGTTGGAGAACTAGAACAGGCTCCAGGTACTGGGGATACTGCCACCACTTGCAGGGAGCTGCCCTCGAAGAGCACAAGGTCTGATGGCGAGGCAAGCAAGTAAACAGACTGATTACAAGTCACAGCGGTGAGTGAGCCGCCCACAGAGCTTGAGTCCCTGGAGTCTGATGGTGACATAGTGACACCCCGCCTTGCTGGCATGACCAGCCCTGGAGGTAGCACTAGGTTTTTTTCCAGTCACTCTACCACCCCCTCACTGGGCTGTCCAGCCTGGCTTCTCTGGGGCACGGGCCAAGAGCCTGGTGTGGACGTGCGGTGTTGGCAGGGCTGGAGCCAGAACGTAGCTGCCATGAAGGCAGTGTCAAAACTGGGCGTCCAAACATGAGCCACATCAGTGCCCACTGGGGACATCTAAGAGCTAAATAGAAAGCCCTAGTCCAAAGGACTGGGGCTGGAGAAGCAGTCCTAGAGTCTAGAGCCGCATAGACATGAGCCAAGGAGCCGGAACGCACAGGGACGAGCGGCCCAGGGCTGGGGGATTTTGCTGCTCTCCCTCACGGGCTGGCGGGCACATGATGTGGAGGTTCAATGGGCTGGCGAAAATGTCAGAGGTACAACCAACCAGGGTGCCTTTCCTACAGCCACAGAGAATCTCCTTTCCCTGGCCTCCCGGGTACCCACACCAATTCATCTGGGGTGCTGTGGATTGGAAGGAACAAGGCTGGCCATCTCTGTGCCAGCAGGAGGCCAGTGGAGGAATCAGGGAGGTAAGGGCACAGACAACAGGGCCTGTGAGGACAAGAGCGTCCCCCGCTCGCCCTCCCCAGTTTCCTCTTTTTAAAAAAGAAAAAGGAGCTGGGCCTGGTGGCGTAAGCCTGTAATCCCAGTACTTGGGAGGCTGAGACAGGAGAATTGCAGGTTCAAAGACAGCTTCAGCAAGTAGCAAGACTCTCAGCAACCTAGCGAGACCCTATTTCAAAAAAACAAAAAATAAGCCAGGCGTAGTGGTACACACTGTGATCCCAGTACTTGGGAGACTGAGACAGGCAGATCACAGGTTCGTGGCCAGCCTCATCAATTTAGTGAGGCCCCTCTGCAAATTAGTGAGACACTGTTTCCAAATAAAATATAATAGGGCTGGGGGTGTAGCTCAGAGGTGGTGTGCTCCTGAGTTCAATCCCCAGTACCACAAAATAAATTTAAAAATAAATAAATAAATACAAAAAGGGGGGCTGGGGTGTAACTCAGAGGTAGAATGCCACTGGGTTCAATCCCCAGTACCAGAAAAAAAATTTTTTAATAAAATAAAATGGGCTGGGGGTGTAGCTCAGAGGTAGAATGCCCCTGGGTTCAATCCCCAGTACTGCAAAAAAAAAAAAAAAAAAAAAAAAAAGAAGGAAAAAGGTAGTCAGGTATGGTGGCACACACCAATAATCACAGTACTTGGAAGGCTGAGACAGGAGGATTGCAGGTTTGAGCCCAGCCCTGGTAACTTAGCAAGACCGGGTTTCACAATAAAAAATAAAAAGGGCTGGGGGTGTAGCTTAAAGGTAGAACATCCCTAGGTTCATTCCTCAGAGAAAGAAAGAAAGAAAGAGAGAGAGAGAGAGAGAAAGAAAGAGAAAGAAAGAAAGAAAGAAAGAAGAAAGAAAGAAAGAAAGAAAGAAAGAAAGAAAGAAAGAAAGAAGAAGAAAAGTTATTTAAAAAGGAAAAGGAATGACCAGGGTCCGCGAAGTCTGAAGGCCGCGCCGGCCGAAGCCACTCTTGCTGCTGAGCGCGGCCGCAGGACCTGCTCCTCCGCTGGGGACATCGCAGTGTGTGGGGACCCTCTGGGAACATTCAGGGGCACAAGGCAAAGGGGCCAAGGAGAGGGTGGAGAGAGATCGTGGAAGTGAGAGAGGCCTGCACAAAGAGGGCCCAGAGGACAGGGGGAGTTGTGAAGGAATAGAAGTGAGGCCCGGCCTCCGGTCTCTGGACTCTTACAGCTCTGCAGCAGCAGCCTCGTGGCGCCACAGCTGCTGTGGCCCTCGACTGGGAGAGGCAGGGAGAGGCTGGGCGGGGCTGACTGGGCATGGCTGAGTCTCTGAACGTGGGGATCTCAAAGCCTGGTGACCCTGACGAGAGATGACAACAGGTCCACCAAGAAGCCACTGAGAGAAGGAAGCTGACATGGGAGGGGAGGGACAAACGCCACCACAAGCGTGTGTGTGTGTGTGTGTGTGTGTGTGTGTGTGTGTGGTACTGAGGATGGAAATGGAACCCAGGGGCCTTCTACCTCCAGGCTACACCCCCAGACCTATTTTTTAATGTTTTATTTGGAAACAGGATCTTGCTAAGTTGCTGAGAATCTACATTGTTGAGGCTGGCTTCGAACCTGCGATCCTCCCATCTCAGCCTCTCAAGTACTGGGATTACAAGGGTGCCCCACCACGCCTGGCTCCTTTTTATTTTTTATTTTGAAACAGGGTCAGTTGGGCCGGGCGTGGTGGCGCACGCTTGTAATCCCAGTACTTGGGGAGGCGGAGACCGGAGGATCCGGGTTCGCAGCCAGCCTCAGCTCTCTCTCTTTCTCTCCCTCTCTCTCTCTCTCTCTCTCTCTCCTTAGTGAGGCCCTCTGCAACTTCGTGAGACCCGGTTTCAAAATAAAGTATAAAAAAATAGGGCCGGGGGTGTAGTGCGGAGGTAGAATGCCCCCGCGTTCAATCCCCGGTACCGCAAAAAAAAAAAAAAAGAAAGAAAGAAACAGGGTCAGTTGGGAGTGGTGGCACATGCCTGTAATCCCAGTACTTCGGAGGCTGAGAAAGGAGGATCACAGGTTCAAGGACAGTCTTAGCAAGTAGTGAGACTCTCATCAATCTAATGAGACCCTGTTTCAAAATAAAAAATAAAATAGGGCTGGGGGTCTAGCTTAGAGGTAGAATTCCCCTGTACCACAAAAAAAAAAAAGAAAGAAAGAAAGAAAAAAAAAACAAGAAACAGGATCTTGCTAAATTGTTGAAGCTGGTCTCCAACCTGCTATCCTCCTGTCTCAGCCTCCCAAGTACTGGGGTTACAGGTGGGTGCCACCACGCCTGCTCACTGTGAGTGGTACTGGGGATTGATCCCAAGGGTGTTTCACCTCTGAACTACACCCTCAGTCCATTTTATTTTTTATTTTGAAAGAGGGTCTCGCTAGGTTGCTGAGGGGCTCACTAAGTTGCTCAGTCTGGCCTGGAACCTGCGATCCTCCCGTCTCAGCCTCCCAAGTACTGGGATTACAGGCGTGTGCCACCCTGCCGGGCTCACCACCAGCATGTGAAGGAACTGAGGCTGCTGCAGCTGGTCACCACAGGCCCCTCTGGGGCGGGTCACTGCATTTGGTGGCATTTGCATCGATCATTCCTCGTTGTCTCTTCATTTTATTAACTTCAATTTGTAACTGGGTCGATCAGCAATTGTTCTTCCTGGAGGGTGTAGTGAGGATTATAAATAAAGCCAAGTGGCGAGTTCCCGCAACGACCCACGGTGCTGGGCTGTAGCGAGCCAGCCTGCAGCAGGCCGCTTCCCACCAGGTACTTTGCTGCCTTGTTGACCCACAGGGGAAGCTGAGGTCTCTGAGAAGCCTCCCTTCTCTGGAAAGAACCAGGTGTGGCGACCTTGGTGTTTACTAGAGGAGCCTTTGAACTGAGCGCTCACAGCAGGAAACCATTCCCAGAAGTCCCTTCTGCATGAGACCTTCACAGTGTCCTGCTTGCTCTTTTCCCGCCCACCTTGCTCAGGCTAGACCACAAGTCCCTCCCGCTGCCTCCTTCTCTCCGCCTCCACTGTCCAGGCTCCCCTTCAAGACGACTCAGTTTCCACCTGGATTATGCCGTGGTCCTCCGGGCTGGTCTCACCATGTTGTCATCTCACCATCTCCAAAGTGATCTTCCTAAAGTGCAAAGACAGCCGGGCGTGGTGGCACACACTTGTAATCCCAGGATTTGGGAGGCTGAGACAGGAGGATCGCAGGTTCGAGGCCAGCCTCAGCTACTTAGTGAGGCCCTCCGCGATTTAGTGAGACCCTGTTTCAAAATAAAGAATAAAAAATAGGGCTGGGGGTGTAGCTTGGCAGTAGAATGCCCCTGGGTTTAATCCCCGATACCACAAAAAATAAAATAAAATAAGATAAAATAAAGTGCAAAGACCGCCATGTCTTGCTCCTGCTGGTAAGCCTTCCAGGGCCCACAGGTAAATTAGGTCTCCCTTAGCGTGGCTTGAAGCCTGCCGTCATCTGGCCTGTCTCCCCCCCACATACACACATTCCTGCGATGGTTCTGAAAAACGGTCCCAGACACATCTCAGGGCTTCTGCATGGGCGATTCCTTTTTGTTTGAATATCCTCTGGCCTTCTGTTATTTGTTTGTTTGGGTTTGGTACTAGGGACTGAACCCAGGGGCATTCTACCTCTGAGATATGCCCCCAGCCTTTTTTATTTTTTATTTTGAAGCAAGGTCTCACTAAGTTGATGAGGGTCTCCCTAGATTGTTGAGGCTGGCCTAGAACCGCCAATCCTCCTGTCTCAGCCTCCCAAGTACTGGTAGCTGCTAACTACACGGGATGTTGAGCACTTGAAAAATGACCAGTGCAATGAAGGGACTAAAAAATTAATTTTATTCAACTTGAAATTCAGTAATTTAAATTTATTTTATTTTATTTTGTACTGGAGATTGAACCCAGTGGCATTCTACCTCTGAGCTCCACCCCTACTGCGCCTGCTTCCAGCCTTCTGTGCATGGAAAACTGTTATTCACCCTGCAGGGCCCAGTTCAAACAGCCCCTTCTCTAATGATTCCTGTCTGACTCCTTTGATAGCCACTTTTTTTTTTTTTTGGTACTAGGGATTGAACTCAGGGGCGTTCTGCCTCTGAGCTACACACCCAGACCTATTTTCTTTTTTTTTTTTTCTGCAGTACCGGGGATTGAACCCAGGGGCGTTCTACCTCCGCGCTACACCCCCGGCCCTATTTTTTTATACTTTATTTTGAAACCGGGTCTCACAAAGTTGCAGAGGGCCTCACTAGGTAGAGAGAGAGAGAGAGAGAGAGAGAGAGAAAGAGACAAGGGGAGAGAGAGAGAGAGCTGAGGCTGGCCTCAAACCCCCGATCCTCCAGTCCCTGCCTCCCAAAGTACTGGGATTACAAGCTTGCACCACCATGCCCGGCGACCTATTTTCTTTTGAAATAGGGTCTCAGCTGGGCATGGTAGCAAGACTCCTAGGTAGCGAGACTCTCAGCAACCTCGCTTGTAATCCCAGTACTTGGGAGGCTGAGATCGAAGGATCCGGGTTCGCGGCCAGCCTCAGCTAATTAGTGAGGCTTCGGCAACTTTGTGAGACCCGGTTTCAAAATAAAGTATAAAAAATAGGGCTGGGGGTGTAGCGCGGAGGTAGAATGCCCCTGGGTTCAATCCCAGGTACCGCAAAAAAAAAAAAAAATAGGGCCGGGGGTGTAGCTCAGAGGTAGAATGAATGCCCCTGGGCTCAATCCCCAGTACCGCAAATAAATAAATAAATAAATAAATAAATAAATAAATAAATAAATAAAAAAGGACTGGGGTCTAGCACAGAGATAGAAGGTCCCTGGGTTCAATCCCTAGTAACACACAAGTAAGAAAAAGAAAGAAAGAAGGAAGAAGGAAGGAAGAGTCATTAAGTTCCTGAGACTGGCCTCAAACATGCAATCCTCCTGTCTCTGCCTCCTTAGTGCTGGGATTACAGGCATGTGACACCACGCCCGGCTGCCACCCTCTTCTTCCAGCTCCCGCAGGAATTCATCCTCACTTCTCTTACTGCTCTCACGGGTAGACTTCATTCATCTCTCTTGCCCTTACACATCCACCAGTGCTTAGTCTGATATTTGTCCTCTCTGTTGAACTCTGTGCGTCCACGTGTCATTCTGAATTCTCCGGTGCATTTTGGGCAGGGATTGTATCTCTGTGATTCTTTTTCTTTTCTTCAAGGCCCAGCCAAGATAAGGCCTATATGTTGACGAAGCACAAAGTGTTCTCTGAGATAAAGCTGCAGCTGCACACATGGCTACGTGTTTAAACCAGCCCTGTTCAGTAGAACTTGCTGCGATAACAGCAATGTCTTCTATCTGCAGGGTCCACTATGGGAGCCGCTAACCACACAGGGCTTTGAGCACTGGAAAAGTGACCCAGGGGTGAAGCCGGGCGTGGTGGCACACCCCTGTAATCCCAGTACTTGGGAGGCTGAGACAGGAAGATCACAGGTTCCAGTCCAGCCTCAGCAAATAGTGAGACTCTCATCAACCTAGTGAGACCCTGTTTCCAAATAAAAATAAAATAGGGCTGGGGGTGTAACTCGGAAGTAGAATGCCCCTGAGTTCAATCCTCAATACCAAAAAAAAAAAAAATGACCAGTTCAATGAAGGAACTAAAAAATTAATTTTATTCAGCTTGAACTTGTTATTTATTTATTTATTTATTTATTTATTTATTTATTGGATATTGAACCCAGGGGCCTTCTATCTCTGAGCTACACTCCCAGCCCTATTTCATATATGTATTTATTTATTATGGTACCAGGGATGGAACCCATGAGCATTCTACCTGTGAGCTACACCCCCGCCCTTTTTATTGGTGTGTATGTGTGTGTGTGTGTGTATGTGTGTGTGTGTGTGTATGTGTGTGTGTGTTACTAAGGATTGAACCCAGGGGCATTCTACCTCCGAGCTACACACTCAGCCCTATTTTTTTTATTCTTTATTTTGAAACAGGGTCTCACTAAGTTGCAGAGGGTCTCACTAAGTACCTGAGTCTGGCCGCGAACCTGCGATCCTCCTGTCTCAGCCTCCCAGGTACTGGGATTACAGGCGTGTTTCACCACACCTAGTGTAGATCCTTTCTTCTGCCTGTGCTTTTCCACCTGTCGGCAATCAGCAAGGTGTCTAGACAAAAAAGGACAGCTTCATCTTGCTCTGTTGGTTACTGCATCCTTTTGAACCAGGGAAGCCGGAAGCTTCTGGTACTGATGGTGAGGTGGAGCAATGTGTCAGCGGGGCAGGTGAGAACTGGGGGTGGGAGGACTTTGAAAGCAAAACAGCACAGTTCTCCAGCTATGCAAATTGTCTAACCCAGTATCAGACTGTGCTGATGGGAAGACAAGGGAACAGACGTGCTCAGGTGCCCTGGCCACAAGTAGATATGGTTTTCCTACAGTGGGCAGCAGACCAAGACCGCCAGTGTGGTTGTAACTCTGTTTAAAAACACTCTCAGGCCGGGTGTGGTGGTGCCCAGCCTCAGCTCTCTCTCTCTCTGTCTCTGTCTCTCTCTCCCTCTCTCTCTCTCTCTCTGTCTCTCTCTCTCTCTCTCTCTCTCTCTCTACTTAGTGAAGCTCTCCGAAACTTCGTGAGATCCGGTTTCAAAATAAAGTATAAAAAATAGGGCCGGGGGTGTAGCGTGGAGGTAGAACGCCCCTGGGTTCAATATCTAGTAGCACAAAAATAAATAAATAAATAAATAAATAAATAAATAAATAAATAAATACAAACACTCTCAGGAAGCCAGGCCTGGTGATACATGCCTGTAATCCCAGTAATTGGGAGACTAAGATGGGAGGATCACCGGTTTGAAGCCATCCTCAGCAATTTAGCAAGGCCTTCAGCAACTTAGCAAGACCATTTCAAAATGAAAAATAAAAAAGGTGGGGGAGCTGGGTAGGTGGCACACACCTCTAATCCCAGTACTTGGGAAGCTGAGACAGGAGGATCGCAGGTTCAAGGACAGCCTCAGTAATATAGTGAGGCTTTTAGCAACCTAGTGAGACCCTGTTTCCAAACAAAAATATAAAAAGGGCTGGGAGTGTAGCTCAGAGGTAGAATGCCCCTAGGCTCAATCCCCAGTATCACCAAAAAAAAAAAAGAAAGAAAGATACAACTACCATATGACCCAGCAACCCCGCCTCTCATTTACTAACACCGAGAAGTAGTGAAACCACGTGTCCACATCAAGACACACGTACAGATGTTCATAGTTGCTTCATACATAACAGCTGCAAACTGGAACCAACCCAAATGTCCAAACACAGGTGAAGAGGTAAAGAAACATGATGTGTGTGTGTGTTCGTGTCCACAAAGTGAAATATTACTCTGCAATGAAAAGGAAAGAACTACTGCTAGATGTCACAACATGGATGAATCTTGAGAGTATTATGCTAAATGAAAAAAGTCAGGCACAAGAGAACAAACTGCATGCTAATAGATTGAAATAGGCGAATCTAATCTGTCATGACCCTGATCGCTGGGGCTGGGGAAGAGAGTGATTAACTGAGGAGGGGGCGCGAGGGAGGCATTCAGTGTGCAGGAAAGGTTCTACACCTCGATTACCACGGTAAGCACACAAGCAGATGTATGTATCAACTCACTGAACCCCTGGGTACATTTTATATGTAAGTTAGACCTCAATAAAGTTGATTTAAAAAGTAATTCCTTCCCAAGAGCCTCCGTGAGGGGCGAGAGCCTCATGTTGGCAGAGGTGGCCACAGGCCAACACCTTTCCAGAAAGCCCAACGACCGGGGAAGCCTCCCTCAAGGCCTGGGTGATACTGCCGAGCTGGAAAAACTGCACCTTGGCAGTCTGGAAAAGGCCCCTCTCTGGCCCTGGATCCTTCAAAGGCTGGAATTTCTGGCTGAACGAGAAGGCCTGGGCCAGTCCCCAGGGGCAGCTTCTCCTCGCTCCGGGGAGGACACCCAGCCACCCCTCACACAGGTGCTGGCTTGCAGCTCTAGCACAGGCCGGAGGGCCGGGGCAGAGGACAGAGGCCGGCCCTGGCCCCGCTGTGCTCAGCCAGCAGTCGCGGCTGGCGGGGCCTGCGCCTGCAGAACCGGTTCATAGAGGACAGAGGCAGGCCCAGCACCCACCCGGCCTCAACTCCAGAACCCCAGACTCCCGGGACCTTTACGCCGAGTGGGATGGTTTTACAGCCCCTGGAGAGGTTCAGGGAGGCTGTGACAGGCCGGGCAGGAGCTCTGCACTTTGAACTGGCCACCCAGTGCTCTCTCCCCACAGGAGCCTGGGATCCCAGTGGCGTATGGGGGGAGGGATTTTTCACAAGGCTGGTTCTGAAAACAAGCTTTCCAGGACAGGGTCTAGGAAACAAAGGGACCATCTACTGTAGAGACCAGAAAGCCACGCTGGGCGTGGTGGGGCACGCTTGTAATCCCAGGACTTGGGAGGCTGAGACAGGAGGATCACAGGTTTGCAGCCAGCCTCAGCTACTTAGTGAGACCCTGTTTCAAAATAAAAAATAAAATAGGGCTGGGGTGTAGCTCGATGGTAGAATGCCCCTGGGTTCAATCCCCAGTACTGCAAAAAAAAAAAAAAAAAAAAAGAGAGAGAGTAAGAGAGAGAGAGAGCAGAAAGCCCAGGGGGAGGGAGAGTCCTGGTTTTGACCAGGTTTGGCCTTTGCCTTATGTCTGAGGCCCAAGCCGACTGAGACCAAGGCGCTGCCTCCACACCCTCTGGTTCTGCCGTTCAGGGCTCTCTTGGGCCCTGTTGATCCTGGAAAGGATGGGCCTGGGACCAGAGTCTGGTCCTGTGGGATCTGGCCTAGCCAGGGTCTTCCGGGGTCTCCCCTCTGCGGGGCTCCGCTGTCTGTCTCTGCCTCCCCCTCCCTGCTGGCAGCTGCGTCTGTTTTCCTGCCTTGCTCCATCTCTCCATCCACAGGCTGTTTGTTCCCAGGGTCCCCTCTTATCTCCCAGGCAGCTGTTGGCCGGCCTGAAGGTCCACAGTCAGTTAACTCTTCCTCTTCCCCACCCGCTCCACCCCTAAGAACCAGCAGCCAAGAAAGCCAGGGAGAGGAGGGCGGGGCTCAGGGCCTGGCCCCGCCCCTTCCGTGGTGACCCCGCCCACCACGTGCCCTCCTGCTGCTCACACGCCTCGCACCTCAGTTTTCTTTTCTTTTCTTTTTTCTTCTTTTGTCCTGGATATAAAAGCCAGGGGCATTCTACCTCTGAGCTATAACCCCAGCCCGTTTTTATTTATTTTTTATTTTTTTGCACTGAGGATTGAACTCAGGGGCATTCTACCTCCAAGTTACCCCCCCCCAGCCCTGTTTTATTTTTATTTTGAAACAGGGTCTTGCTAGGTTGATGAGAGTCTCACTACTTGCTGAGGCTGTCCTCGAACCTGTGCTCCTGTCAGCTTCCCAAGTACTGGGATTACAAACATGCGCCACCATGCCCGGCTTATTTTTTTATTTTGAAACAGGGTCTTGCTAGGTTGATGAGAGTCTCACTACTTGCTGAGGCTGTCCTCGAACCTACGATCCTCCTGTCTCAGCCTCCCAAGTACTGGGATTACAGGCATTCGCAACCACACCCAGCTGTATCTCAGTCTTCTAATCTGTAAAATAAGAGAGCATTTTACTTTTTTATTATCCCAGTTCTGTGCCCCCCCAACACACACACACACACACACACACACACACACATGCACCCACACAAGCGCGCACACGCACACCCATCCCTGTTTTAAACTCTTAGGACTATCAGATAACATTCATCCAATAGTTATTAATTCAAGAGCTGATTTTGTAGGAAGCAAAACCAATCAGAGCTTCTGAGCAGTGGGCCATGTCTTCGTTTCCTATGAAACAGAATCCTGAATTAATAATTACTGAATAAATGTACATTTATCATGTTCCCTGTTAAAATTCCAGCAAAGAAACTTGACATTTCAGTTAAGCCTGTGCAGCCTTCACACTGATAAATGTTCTATTTCTGTTAGGCTTTTCCAAAGATGAAACCCAGCCCCAGGGCTCCTCTTCCTTCTCTCCTCTGTCTGGGGGGGAGTGGGGACCAGGAACAGGTGGCCTTTAGGCCCTCGTGGGGGCGGGGCCTGGGAGAGGGATGAAAAAGGTGGCCCCTTGTGTTGTTGGGAGGCTGCCTGTGTCTCATTGGCTGACACAGCAGTCCATCACCAGGCCCCTTCAGAGGCAGAAAATGGCCCGCAGGGTGGGGCCTGGTCACACCATCCCTCTCCTCACCTGCCGGCCCATCCCGCAACCAACAGCAGAATCTAGAGCTACTGCCCGTGGGAGCAGGAAGGACACCCCAACTCTTCCCAAGGGGGAGGAAGTCGGTAGAGAGCAGGGCCTTGGTTGGGGTGTGCACAGAGGAACACGGTGTTCTCCTGCCCTTCCCACCCGGTTTCCAGCAAAGGAGCAGAGCTGGTCCCCTCAGCCCCCTCCTCTAGACCTTCCAGTCCACAGCCCTGGAGCCTGAAGCCCAGGAGCGTCACTTCCCCGCCACGCTGTCTCTGTTCCCTACCCACCTCTGCACCCGGTCCCCATAGCATACGGCAGAGGCCCTGAGCTGGGCAGGACAACCCTGGGCTTCTACCCTTGGCCTCATCTAGCGACTTCCAGATCCATCTGGAGCTCCGGCTCTCACTCCACTCGCAGCCGGACACTCCACTTGGATCTCTCAGACGGCCTCAGATTCCGCCTGCTCAGACCAGCCCACTACTGCCCTCCGGGCAGGGGTGCCCGCTGCCTGGGTTCCCAGCCTTGCACCTGGCCACCTGTCGCCCAGGCGCTGTGTCTGACCAGGGACAGTCATCTCACCCCCTCTCCCCTCGATCCCCTGCAAACCCTCTAGACCAGGCTTCCAGGTCCTTATGGGTGCCCCTTCCCCTCCCCACAGCCCCTCAGCCCAGGCCACGTTGACTCCTGGACCATGGCCGCGGCCTTCCTCCGCCCAGCCTCACCTGAGCTGGAGAGGGCTCCCCACCACGTCAGAGCCTTGGTCGAAACCCTCAGTGACTTCCAGCCAAAGACACGGGGTATGTGGGAGGGAGAACGGGGAGGGAGGCCTGGGGAAACGAGGTTCTTGGGGGGATAAAGAGGCCAAGTCCTTCGTAGTACAGATGAGAAAAACAGAGTCACCCAGCAAGGCAGAGGCAGACGGCATGTGTGGGGCAGTAGCGCCCTCCCTCACCTGGCGCGCTGTCCACTCCCTGAGTCCCCCGCTATATACTAACTACACTGCAGCCATGTGGAGTTTTGACATGCCCTAAACCTGCACACCCTTTCACTCCTCTGCGTCCTTGTTCCTGTAGCCCTGCCCGTCCTCTCCTCCCCTGCCTCCATATTCCCAGCCACCTGCCTGGGCCCAGCGCAGATGCTGCCTCCTCCAGGAAGCCCTCCCTGAAACCCTCCCCGAAGGCCTGCCGGCACTGCCGACTTGGGTTGGAATTCTCCTGCGTATGTCCTCTGGGAGGGGCGGGGTTTGTCTTACTCACCTTCATATCTCCAAGAGCACCCTGCCCCGTGCCTGGCTGGTGTCAGGTGCTCAACAGGTATTTCTGGAAGGAATTATCATTATATTTATATTGTCGCTGTGAATGGCTGACGTTGACAGGCCCTCATCTGAGTCAGCCACTGTGCTCAGCAGGCAAGTCTGAGCACCTGCGTCCTCCTGCAGGCCGGACAACTGGCCCATTTCACAGACGAGGCAACTGGGGCTTGGAGGAGATAAGAGGTGCTCCCCTGTGGAGCTAAGCCTGTGACTCTTGAGTCCAGCTGAGCTGACAGAGCACCTGGTGGCCGGCACTCCCCTGCCCCAGCGGCCCTTCCAGCCTCGGTGGCTGAGGACCAGTCCGGTCTCACAGCAGGCTCCACCTATCCGCAGGCTGCCCTGGTGGCTTGGATCTGCCCCGGAACCTCAGCACGGTCAAGCGACAAGAGTTCCCCACTGGTCCCCTGCCACAGGAACACAGGGTACCTTCACACACAACCTCTCTTTGTCCCTGCTGGTGACAGCGGACAGCAGGCCCAGGGCAACACAGTAAGGTGGCACAAGTTTGTCTTGGACTGGGTGCAGTCTCTGCCCTGTGCCTCTCCACCTGGCCCTGTCTGGCTGGCCCCTGCAGGGCCGGCTGGACCCTGTGGCTTAACTCTTTCATAACTCAGAGGTTATGGGTGGGGTGGGGGTTCAGGCTTGGGAGGAGATTGGGAATGAAGGTGGGGGTTCTCCTTGCTCATGAAACCTGGGCCACCCTACAGTTAGTCTCAAAGGGGGCCTGTGATTTGTGTGCCCCTTGGGTGCCCCCAATCAAAATTCGGTGGGAAACTCTGCTCCCTCACTCCTTTCCTCCCCGATCTGGGTCCTGTGCTAAGACTCTCAGCTAGTGGGCTGGACGGCTGAGCCTCCCGTTCCTGCCACCACGCCCGAGTCCTCCTGGGAAGGGGGCGAGGGACCCCCCCACCCACCACGCTCACTTGATCCTTACAAGAGCCCTGAGCTCTCCTCATTTCATGGACGAGGACACCGAGGTTCAGGGGGGTCCGTGACACGGGGTCACGTGGACAGAGCGTGAGCTGCTGGGGTATGAACTTTGGTCTGTGTGGCTGCAAAGTCTGTGCTGCCAGACTCCCCCCTTGGGGCAAGCTCAGAGCCTGACAGCCCTGCTGTCCTCAGCCACCCAGCGCTGCAGCTGAGCAGGAGGCCAGCTGGGGACAAGGCAAGGAGGCATGGTGTCCAGCGGCGGCTCAGCTCCTGTGTAGAGTCACACAGCCCAGGTTGGCAGCAGAGCCAATTTCAAACTCAATTTCCAACCCCCCCTCTTTTTTGTATGTGTGTGGTACTAGGGATCGAAACCAGGGGCATTCTACCTCTGAGCTACACCCCCAGCCCTTTTTATTTCTTTTATTTTGAAACAGGGTCTTGCTAAATTGATGAGGGTCTCTCTAAATGGCTGAGGCTGGCCTCATACCTGTGATCCTCCTGTCTCAGCTTCCCAAGTACTGGGATCACAAGCGTGCGCCACCACGCCTGGCTCAGTCTTTTTTTTTTTTTTTCCTTTGATCCATGTGCTCAAAATGCCCATTTCTGGGGATTCTGGTGAGGACCAGAAGAGGTCATCTAAGCCAAGTGCTTTGCATAGGAGCACGTGGTAGGTGTTCGAGAAATGTCTGTTGTCTGCCTGTGGTCTCATGGGGGTGGGGAATGGGGGGGCGGCAACAGTGAAGAAATCACACAGAAACCCACAGGAAACTTCATCACTGAGACGGGCGGCATACACGACCAGGGAAGTAACAAAGATGAGAAGAAAAAAAACTTCTCGATTTTGGCTGAGTTAAGGCAACAATATAATTACCATCATTTATAAAAACTGCTTCCCATTAATGCCTAATTCCCATGAAGCGCAACAATGATTATCTCATTAACTATGTGTCAGATTAACTTTGTTGTAGGTTTTATTTGATTAAAACAGTGAACTCTCAACACGGATGCTCATCCTTCATAGTCTGCGGTTTCTGGAGCATAGTTCTCTGTTGACGACTTTTTCTCAATTAGAAGGCATATTTCCAGGGAAGTGTTTTGTGAAATTCAGTTATCTTGAGTCCCCGATGCAAGATGAAGCAGGTTGGAGGGAGGGCCTCAGAGGTTCCTGTCAGGAATCCTGCTTTTGGATTTACAAAAGAATTAGACATCAATGTTTTGGAGGGTTTGGTTTGGTTTGGTTTGGTTTGGTTTGGTTTGGTACTGGATATTGAACCCAGGGACAGTCTACCCCTGAGATAAACCCCAGCCCTATTTTATTTTTTATTTTGAAACAGGGTCTCGCTAACTTGCTGAGAGTCTTGCTACATTGCTGAGGCTGTCCTTGAACCTGCAATCCTCCTGTCTCAGACTCACAAGTACTGGGATTGCAGGCACAGGCCACCATGCCCAGCTAGACAGCAATCTTTTAAAAACTTTGGAGCTTTTATATTATTTGAATATTTTATTATGTGCACTTGTATTATTCGTGTGACACACACACACACATATACACATAAATGTCTGTTGGTAAGGGATGCTGTTTCATCGTTTTATTTTTTCCCCTAATACAGTGAAAACTCCAAAAACTGTTACATCCTGGATTCCGCTTCCCCCACAGGGAAGGAAAGGTTGCTATCTGCTATATGCACTTAAGCGCCGGCGTTTTTCTCCTTTTTTGATAGGCGGAGAGACCCCCTCCCCACGCCCCTACCCTAAAGGAGAGAAGCTGCAGGCTGACAGCTCCCAGCTGCTCAGGGAGATAGAGCATTTCCAATAGAAGCGTGTCACACTCTGCCAACTCCGGGGAAGGCGATAATTGGCTGGGATCGTAGACCTGGACAATGGTGCCGGAGGAGGCAGGGCTGGGGGTGGGGTCGATGCTCCAGGGCGGCATCTCCCACCATAGATGCCAGACCAGAGGCGTCGTGTCCAGAGCTCAGGCTCTGGGGGGGGGGGCTCCCCCTCCCCCAGGATCCCTAGTGTGCGCGCCTGCTGCCCCAGGGGAGAGTCCCTGTGCCCACAGAGCACCCTCTCCCCAACAGCGAGCGTGGGTGGAGTCCAGGAGGAAGAGGCCAGCTCTAGCACTCAGCTCTGATGTGGAGGGGGACAGGGGACAGCAAAGACCCCT
This sequence comes from Glis glis, assembly GCA_004027185.1. NCBI lineage: Eukaryota > Metazoa > Chordata > Mammalia > Rodentia > Gliridae > Glis > Glis glis. The sequence continues at coordinate 22,875 of PVJS01015293.1, forward strand.
TCTCGTCATGACAGAAAGGGCAAGCATGGGTCCTGGGGGACCAGAAAGAGGGCCTGACCACGGGAGGAAGGGGAGGGTTTCTGCGTGTTCCATCCCTTTCTGAGCAGAACACGGCCCCCGGCTCAGGGCTCCTGGGCCCGTACTCTCCTCCAGCCCCAGACTCTCTGGTCTAGTGTTTTGGCTTCTGGGCAAGGGCAACGATGTCCAACAGAAATAGAACACGAGCTACCTAGAGAGTAGAGAATTTTCTAGTAGCTCCATTTTTTAAAATGTAAAAAAGAAGCCTGGCGTGGTGGCGCACGCTTGTAATCCCAGTACTTTGGGAGGCGGAGACCAGAGGATCCCGGTTCGCGGCCAGCCTCAGCTCTCTTGCTCTCTCTCCCTGTCTCTCTCTCTCTCTCTCTACCTAGTGAGGCCCTCCGCAACTTCATGAGACCCGGTTTCAAAATAAAGTATAAAAAATAGGGCCGGGGGTGTAACGCGGAGGTAGAACGCCCCTGGGTTTAATCCCCGGTACCGCAAAAAAAAAAAAAAAGTAAAAAAGAAACAGGTAAAATTAATTTTAGGTGGTGGGCATGGTGGCGCATGCTTGTGATCCCAGTACTTGGGAGACTGAGACAGGAGGATCCAGGTTCTCGGCCAGCCTCAGCTACTTAGTGAGGCCCTTCACAACTTAGTGAGACCTGTTTCAAAATAAAGAATAAAATAGGGCTCAGAGGTAGAATGCCCTTGTGTTCAATCCCCAGTACCACACAAAAAAAAATTAACTTTAGGGTTATGTTTTGCTTAACTCAATATATCCAGAGTATTATTTCAACATGTAATCAATACAAAAATTAACAGACCTTCGCATTTGCTTTCTGTGCTGAGTCTTCCTGATCTGGCACGTGGTTAGCTCTTGTAGCATTCTCGGCTTAGACGACCTCCATTCCCATTGCCAACGACCACAGGTGGCTCGGGGCTGCCATATTGGATAGCACCCTTCTAGAGCTTTCCTTGTGCTCTACCACTCCCCAACAGGGAGGTTATTTGTCTCTCTTGGACCCGTTTACCTTCCCCTGACCAAGATGCAAATCATCCTTTGGGCCTAGGCGACCATCATCTTTCCTTTTCGGCCAGCAGGGAAGGGGGGCGCCGAGGACGGGCCATCAGAAGGCTCTGCCGCTGTGCCCGGCGTGTGACCAGAGGCAGGCGCCCCTCCCCTCCGGGCCCTGGTTGCATTTTCTGTCCGGTGAGGAGTTTCTGTGAGGCTTGTGACTTTTAAGACAGCGGAAGCTGTTTTCCAAGGGAGCTCGTGCACAGAACCCTAGCGTGGAAAGCGCAGGACAGAGGAGCTGCTCCGTGGGAAGGGGCGAGGGGCCTGGGCCTCGTCCGCTTCCCTCCTGAGGTGACCCCTTGTCCAGGCCGCGGAGCAGGGACAGTGAGCACTGGCACCAGGCCTCAGTGTGCGGCTGGCATTTTCCCATGTCACTCTCTCAACCTGCAGAGCTACCCCGCAGGCTGCCGGTGGACCCACGTGCACAGCATGGGCATGAGAGCGTGCCTGGCACACGTGCCCATTTCAAGGTCACGGTTTTCTCTGAAGAGGGAGGAAGGAGGACGGGCTCAGGAAGTACAATTCCATTGCTAATATTTAATTTTTTTTTTTTTTTGGCCAAAAGAAACTTAAAGGGAATACGGTAAACTGCTAACATTTGTTCAAGCTCACTGGTGGGTATGTGGCAGTCTGAGATAGTACCGTGTACTCGGCTGTATGTTTGAAACATTTTCATTTAAATTTATTTAAAACTTCAAAGGCCTGAGACAGGAGGATCGCAGGTTCGCTGCCAGCCTCAGCTACTTAGTGAGGCCCTCGGCAACTTAGTGAGACCCTGTTTCAAAATAAAGAATAAGAAACAGGGCTGGGGGTGTAGCTCAGAGGTAGAATGTCCCTGGGTTCAATCTTCAGTACCACACACACACACACAAAAAAAAAAAACTTCAAGGTGAGCCAGGCATGGGGGTGCATGTTTGTAATCACAGTACTTGGGAGGCCGAGACAGGAGGATCATAGGTTTGTGGTCAGCCTCAGGGACTTAGTGAGACCCTGGTTTCAAATAAGAGAATAAAATAGGGCTGGAGGTGTAGCTTGGAGGTAGAATGCCCCTGCGTTCCATCCCCAGTACCATGAATAAATAAATAAATAAATAAATAAATCTTCAAGGTGGGCAAATAATCTCATCTCACCTCAGGCATAGAATTTTTCTAAAAAATGTAGTAAAATGTAACTTCCTTCCCCCACCCCACGCACTTGATAATCTCTAAGTCCCCTTCGGCCTTCTGGTCTGATAGCCCTGGGTGCTGAGTTGGCCAAGGGCGGGGTCCTGAGGAGAGGGCCGGGGTCCAGCACGCAGTAAGCACTGAGTGTGCCTTGGGTGTCAGATGGGATTAAGACCTGACTCTGGCTGAGGAGCCTGAGAGACCATCCGCTGCAGGAGGGCTGAGGGAGCAGGCTGGGTCGGCCGTGGACTCTGGGTGGAGCCCCCCTTCTCCCCTCTGCACTGTTGATCCCCTCCCCATCCCGCCTGAGCCTCACCTGGGCTCACCTGGCCAAGTCTGGGGGTGCTGCTGGGCCCACCATTTGAATGCCTCTCTGGTCCTCCCCTAAGCCCCATGTCTGCTCCTCCCAGTCTCCCCTCCCCCACACGACCTACGAATCTCAGAAAGGTTAGGAGACTTGCCAAGGTCACCCTGCGGGGCCGGGCATGGGGGTGGACGGCAGAAGGTTGTGGGAGGGTAACCCTGCACCGGCTCAGGCTCCGTGGGGTTATTTCATCCCAAAGAACAGGTCCTGCTGGTTTGCCATTTGGGGAGAGTTTGGCCCCAATTCCCATGGGCTGGTTAAATGGTAACTTCGTCTTCGTGGAAAAGTGACAGGGAACGAGCCACTGGCTCTGACAGGAGAGCTGAATGGGACCCAGCTGGCTCTGAGCTGGACATAAGGGTCCTCTCTTTCTTTCTTTCTTTCTTTCTTTCTTTCTTTCTTTCTTTCTCTTTCTTTCTTTCTTTCTTTTTTTCTTTCTTTTTCTTTCTTCTTTCTTTCCTTCTTCTCTCTCTCTCTCTCTCTCTCTCCCTCCCTCCCTTCCTTCCTTCCTTTCTTTCTTTTCCAGAATCTCCCCCTTCCACACAACTTCCCAGCCAGGTGAGTAAGGACGAGGAGTGACCACATTAATGACAGAGTGCCACAGCCACCGAGGACCTTTCATTGGGAGATTTCTTAACCAAGAGCGGCTGTGCCCATTTTATAGGAGGAACAACTGAGGCAGAGAGGAGTGAGGTCACTCTGAGTCACCATGGGCCTGGATCAAAACGACACAGCTGAGCCAGAGGGGCAGAGCAGACTGGAGTGAGGAGGGGTTTTCCCTGGCACTTTCTGGAAAGTAACTCTGGTTCTTCAAACAGAATCCAGGGTCCCTGTTGGTCCTAGACCCCCTCAGCTGTGTGACGGGGCGGGGCCCAACCTCCAGGTGGCAGAGCTGGCCTACCAGATGTCATCTGCCCCCACAGAAACCTCCCGGAATAGGCAGGACAGGTTTCACTCGCCCCACATATAGGCAAGGAAACAGAGTCAGTGAGATTCGGAGCCTGTTCCAAGTGTCACAGCTGGTCAGGCCCAGGGAGACCAGGCTCCTGGTTGCCAACGCAAGACCCAGGCCTGTCCACGGCCTGCTGCACCAGGCGTGACTCTGCTTCCAAAGAAAGAGCTCCCAGAACACTATGTTTCTGGTCTGAGTGTTGGACCCTCTCAGGCTAAGGATTGGGAAGGGCTTGATATCGATAGCTACTTCAAGTTAGGCTTCAGGCCAGGCGTGCGTGGTGGCACACACCTGTAATTCCAGTACTTGAGAGGCTGAGACAGGAGGATCACAGGTTCGAGGACAGCCTTGACAAGTAGCAAGACTCTCAGCAACTTAGTGAGACCCTGTTTCAAACACCAAAAATAAAATAGGCTGGGGGTGTAGCTCAAATGTAGAATGCCCCTGGGTTCAATCCCCAGCACCACAAAAAAAAAAAAAAAAAAAAAGTTAGGCTTCGGGCCAGCCCTTTCTTTGTTCCATTTCGGGCTGGTTCAGCCTGTCTGGGCCCTGAGACAGCCTGTCTGCTCACTGCAAGCCTGCTAGTGCCAGCCTTGCTCACCGCCGGGAGCCTGGCCATTCCTCTAGCTGGCCTTACCTGTCACCGTGTGCCCATCTGTCTAGACTCTCCTGGTACCAACATTCCAGTGAGATGAAAGGAAGAAAGAGGACCCCACCCCAACCTGCCATCCCAGGTGGGCAGAGGGGTTTCTGTCCAGTGTTTGGAGACCTGGGGGAGGAAGGTGCTCCCCACCCCTGAGGCGCCCGGGGTGGGCAACGCTCCTGGTCAGAGATGATGTGCCCAGCAAGAGAGGTGCCCACCCGACAGGCCGGGGTCACCTCTGGCCCCACACAGTCCCAGCTGTGACTCGCTTTCCTTCTTGGTACTCTGAAAATGATACTGCCTTCCTCAACAGGTCTTACGAAGGGACAACGGCATAATATGTGTGAAGGAGCCTCAGGTAGGGTCCGGCACACAGTGGGTGCTCAACAGCTCCCGCCCCGCGGCCACCTGTGTCCCTGCGCTGCCGTTTCAGCCTCAGAGGAGCAGGAACCCCTGGTATTTCCTCAGGAGGGAGCATGGCGCCCTTGCCCTTGTGGCTGGCTCCCAGTCACTCATCCGGCCAATAGAGGACTTCTGGGGTCCTCTATTGAGGGGGGAGGCAGGAGCCGGGTCACAGCTGGCTGGGACTCTCCCCACTCTGCAGGCTGGCTTGGTTTTCATGTGAAACCATGTTATTTCCATCAGCGCTGGGTTGAGCACACTCAAGGCAAAGAGGCAGGAATGGAGTCCCCTCTCCCGCGCCCCGGGGGTCTTAAAGGCCCCGGCCAGCACAGAGCATCCCTGGCCAGCTCTGGTGCCTTGCTATGGCCAGAGCAGGTGGCCCAGGCAACTTGGGGGGGGGGGCGCCAGCCTCCTTCACCTGGGACCACCTCCTGCTGGGTGAAGCGGGAGGATACAGCCAGCCCATTACCTGAGGCGCAGGATCCTCCTACCAGGTGCTTCCAACCTTTGACCCAACTCCTCCTGCTCAGAGGCAAAGGGAAAGGGCACGGCTGGTCTCCCAGGGGCCTCAGGCTGGCCGCCATCCTATCATGGGAGAGGCAGCCTCAGGGAATTGGTAATTGAGGCTCCCTTCAGCTGAGAGAAAGAGTGTGTGTCTCCGGTGGGCTTCTGGGGGTCCTTGGAGCTCTGTCTCAGAAGGGACATCCCTTCTCCTACACCTGCCAGTCCTCCTGCCCCTAGATGCCTGCTTCCTCCAGGGACCTGATGGGTGACTGCCACCCCCAGGACACGACAGGAGCCACCCTTACAGAACCGGTTTGAAGCCAAACAATGGCGTGCCACAGTCCAGCTGAGCAGGAGGCCACAGCAGGGTGAACGCAAGTCAGTTGCCACCATCACCGCAGGGTGCGAAGGTAGAGAGACCTGGGCAGACCCCGGCTCAGGTGCCAGTGAGATCCGAGGCTCCCTGGCGACCCTACCAGGCTTTGGGGGCACATGTGCCTTCCCTGGCCCTGCAGGTGGAAGGGGGTGCTTCCCACAGGGACGAGGAGGAAACGGCAGAGGGTCCCCGGCCTTCCTGATAGAGGGGGAACATTCCAGGCCAGAACAGCTGCCTGCAGCTCCAGATGAATCGACATCTGCCTCTCCCCGGGGAGAAAGGCCAGGGAGGCCCCTCGCCAGAGGGAGGGCTAGGCGCAGGCGATGGGGGAGCTGAGCAGTCTGACAGAAAGGGGAGCAATTCCCTTGGGAATGGAGAGTCTGAGGAGGTCCCAGGCTCTGGTGGGGGACAGGCCACAGGGGAAACCTGGTGGCCAGGGCGAGCTGGGTAGCACATACTCCACAGACGCCTGAGGTCTCCTCCTAGTGTTGCCCTCAGCTGTGGCTGGGGCCTGGGGACCCTTACCACGTGTGCCAGGGCGGGGAGGAGCGGGCACGCCTAGCCAGAGCTCGGAAAGGGTCAGGGCCTAGGGAACCTTCCAAACACTGTCTTCCAAAGACTGTCTGGCCTTTCTCAGCCACTGCCTCCTGGCTTCCCTTCTGCCCCGCACACCGTGGGTGCACGCCAACCTACAGCTCCACTGAGCTCCGAGGGGCCCACCCTCTCTCTTTCCTTGGGCTTCTGACTGTTTATTTCCTGCAGAGGAGTCACTGTTTCTCCACTGCGTGGAGAACAGAGGCGGCTCCACCCATCGGCCCACCCGTCGGGCACAGGGGACCCTTGTCCGCATACAGCTCCATCATCAGGCAGGGGATGGACTTGGGCCAGTCACACCTGCTTCCTGGGCCTGGAATCTTCGTCTTCAAAGTGAGGGCAAGAGACCAGAAAAGCCCTGAGCCACCCTGCAGCCCCTAAGGTCTCCCGTCTTGTCTCCCTGACTTTACTCACCTAACACGCCCCTGCCTCCTCCCTGCTAAGAGGAGGCGCAGCTTGGTGGGGGGCAGAGGTAGGTCATGGATAATTACAGCTTCTTCTCCCCACATCCCAGGCCCTCCTCCTGGATCCCACATCTCGGGGCCCAGCAGTCTGGGTGGGGGTTCAGTTTCCTCCTTACTTTACCCGGGAAATCACCTGAAGTTGCCACCCGTGGAATAGAACTTTACGACTTACCCCTTGACCTGTATATTATCCATGGTTGCACTCATCCTCACTGAAAGGGAAAGAGTGTTAGTTCTGTTTTACAGGCAAGAGACTGAGTCTCAGACAAGCCCTGGGGTTTGCTCAAAGTCACCTGGCAAGTCTGGGGAGGGGCCGGGTTTTGAACCCAGGGCAGGCCCACCCACCCCAGTATCCTTGCAGAGCCCCAAGTCACCCTCCTCCACATTGCTGCAGTGTGAACACCCAGGCACCTCCATTCAGGGCCTGACTCTGCAGCCTGCCCGCCCAGTGATGTCAGCGTCACCATGGAAACCCTCCCCGGGCTTTGGGCGTCAGGCAGGACCAGCGTCCCCAGCGCAGTTTCCCTTTGTGTGGACTTTGCAATGCGTTGCTAAGGCAGTGGGGCCTGCTGGGCGGGTTGGCATCGGGCGGGGAAGGCAGACAAAAACCCACATTGCATCCCAGCAACCACGGCTCACAACACAGGGAGGGAGGGAGGGAGGGACTGTGGGCTGGGCCCCTGGGGCTGGTGCCAAGGCTGGGGGGGCAGGGGAGAGCTGCTCAGGCCCCCTGGATGGCATTGGCCTTTTATCCTCCTCAGCGCTCTCCTGGGGTCCTGCCACCTGAATCACCTGGGTCTGGGTCTTGTGCAAAGGGCAGGCCTGCGTGGCAGGGGTGGGGAGGAGGCTCGGGTCTAAACAAATCCCCAAGGTAATTCGAGTGTGCAATCAATTCTGAGAATCGTCCGATTAAGGGAGAATGACATTTATCGAGCACCTAGATATGTCAGGCCCTTTTGCCTATTTTATCTTGCAGAATCCTCCCTGAGTGGGGGGAGGAGGCAGAAAAAACAGTGGGATTGTTTCCTTATATGTGTGTGTGTGGTACCTGGGACTGAACCCAGGGGCATCCTACCTTTGAGCTACACCCCCAGCCCTATTTTATTTTATTTATTTATTTATTTATTTATTTATTTATTTATTTTTGCAGTACTGGGGATTGAACCCAGGGGCATTCTACCTCCAAGCTGCAACCCCAGCCCTATTTTTAATTTTTTATTTTGAAACAGGGTCTCACTAAGTTGCAGAGGGCCTCACTAAGTAGCTGAAGCTGGCCGCGAACCCAGATCCTCCGGTCTCAGCCTCCCAAGTACTGGGAATACAAGTGTGCGCCCCCACGCCCGGCTGGTTTGTTTGTTTATCCTCATTTCACAGTAGAAGACGCTGAAACTCCCCATGGTCATTCAGCATGGACATAGCAGAATCTGGATTCAAACCCAGGACTCTGAGGCCCTACCCTGCGGCCTCCTCAGCCTCAGCGGGCCTGCAGCCTGACATTGTTAGCTTCCTCCTCTTGCTGGGTTTCCAGGAAGAATCTTAAAGTATCTGTAGACTGGGCCAGGGCTGTCCGAAGCTCCCACCAGCTCAGCCGTCATTCCCCAGGGGGATTGAACTAACAATCACAAAGCCTGGACTTTCTTCCCCCTTGTTCCCCAGGCTGGATGGGCCAGGGAGGAGGTTAGAGTCCTGTGTGAGGGTCCCTACTAGTTGCCCTCTGGCCCCTTGAGTGGGCCCCTCCTGCCTGGCTGCCTGCAGAGGCTCCGAGAGCCTGCCCAGCCTCCTAAGGAAAGCCAGGCCCCTGCCCTAGGGCTTGGAAGTCGGCCCCCAGGGCACCTTCCTTTGTCCTGCAAACTGCCCTGGGCCTCCTTGAAGTCCCTAGTCCTTCCCTCCACCTGTGAGTAGGTGACCCCTGGCCCAGTCCACAGAAATGCCACCCCCCCTTCTGGAAGTGTCTCCAGGAAGAGAAACTCAGTGACCTTTGCTGGCGAGTGGCAGAGCCTCCGGCTTACAGATGACAGCCTTCCTGGTCCAGCCCCACCCTCCCGCTTTCTCTGAAGCCTGGCTCCTCCAGCTTTCTCTTTAACCTCTCGGGGGTGCAAGGGACAGGAAGCCTGCACTGTAGTCCTGGGGTCGGTTCTGTCCCTGAGACCCTGGCTGACAGCCCCAGGACCTAGGCTCCGCCCCCTCCACCTGCATGTCGTCCTTTACTGAAGGTCGACCCACACCAGTGACGTAGAAAGGGGGTTGAACTCATGCCAGGAATGCCAGGAATGGTTGTGGGGTGAATGGTGATGGGGCTTCTCAGCCCGTGCTGGGCACGCCTCAAGCTGGCCAGCATCGGGCCCCAGACATTCCCCGCCTCTGCCTACCATTCTTTCATTGAGCAAGTATTTCCTGAAGGCTGTGCTACATACTAGAAATAAATAAATAAATGCCCCCAAGCAAGCCAAAAGCGACGAAACTAATACAAAGGAAAAACATTTTTTTTGGCAAGGGTGGGGGATGACTGGAGATTGAACCCAGGAGCATTCTACCTCTGAGATATAACACACCCCAACCCTATTTTTATTTTTATTTTTTTTTGTATTGGAGGCATTCTACCTCTGAACTACATCCCTAGCCCTATTTTATTTTTTATTTTGAAACAAGGTCTCACTAAGTTGCTGAGGGACCTTGCTAAATTACTGAGTCTGGCCTCCAACCTGTGATCCTCCCATCTCAGTCTCCCAAGTACAGGGATTAACAAGCATGTGTCCTCATGCTTGGCTTATTTTTAATTTATTTATTTTTGTGTGTGTATGTGGTACTGGGGATTGAAACCAGGGGCATTCTACCGCTCAGCTATATCCCCAACCCTATTTTATTCTTTATTTTGAAACAGGGTCTCACTAAGTTGCAGAGGGCCCCACTAAGTAGCTGAGGCTGTCCTCGAACCTGCGATCCTCCTGTCTCAGCCTCCCAAGTACTAGGATTACAAGCGTGCACCACCATGCCCGGCTTATTTTTTATTTTGAAACAGAGTCTCAGGAAGTTGCTGAGGGTCTTGCTATATTACTGAGACTGATTGAAAGGAATTTTTAAAAAAACAAAACAACTAAACAACTGTGACCTCTGAACCCACAGAAGAGTCCAACCTAGTGGTGGGTCATGCTTAGCTTTGAGATGAAGAGGACAGGTACCTCCTATGCTAATAATGCTCATCTCTAGCAGGGGGCACCATGTGTGAATTTTTTTGTGTATGTGGTACTGGGGATTGAACCTAAAGGCTTTCTACCTTCAAGTTATACCCCCAGCCCGATTTTATTTCTTATTTGGAAACAGGGTCTTGCTAAGTTGCCAAGGTTGGCTTTGAACCTGTGATCCTCCTGTCTCAGCCTCCCAAGTACTGGGATTACAAGCATGCGCCACCACACCCGGCTCAGAAAGAAAATTTTAAAAAACAAAACAACTAAATAACTGTGACCTCTGAACCCACAGAAGAGTCCAACCTAGTCGTAGGTCATGTTTAGCTTCAGGATGAAGAGGAAAGATACCTCCCGTGCTCTATGGTCATCTCTAGCAGGTGGCACCACGTGTGAGTTTTAAATACCTTTGCCCTGTTTTCCAAACTTCCTGAAGGACAGCACCTGGCACAGTGCAGGGATCCAGTAAACACCGCTGAGCACAGGAAGGGGCAGCAAGCGGCCATTCGGGTCAGCAGAGGAGCCTCAGGAAGCCAGCACTTCTCAAGAGCCTCCAGGAGCCGGGCGTGGTGGCGCACGCTTGTAATCCCAGTGCTTTGGGAGGCGGAGACCGGAGGATCCGGGTTCGCGGCCAGCCTCAGCTGTCTCTCTCTCTCTCTCTCTCTCTCTCTCCCCTTAGTAAGGCCCTCCGCAACTTTGTGAGACCCGGTTTCAAAATAAAGTATAAAAAATAGGGCCGGGGGTGTAGCGCGGAGGTAGAACGCCCCTGGGTTCAATCCCCGGTACCGAAAAAAAAAAAAAAAAGAGCCTCTCAGGAAAGCCTCTGGGATTCACAGGAGGGGTCCAAGGTCAGCCGTTCCATCCCTTCCCCTCCCAGCAGGGGCACATCCAGACCAGTGACCAGTTCCCCAGCCGACCTCTGTAGGCGGGATGAGGTTGCCAGGGCCAAGGGCCCAGGGGTCGCTGGAGACTCTGACCCCAGCCAGAGAGTCCAAAGCAACCAATGATCAGAGGGCAAGAAGTGAGGACCCTCACACAGGCCTTACAAACTCCTCCCTGGAGCCAGGCGTGGGGGTGCATGCAGGTAACCCCAGTACTTGGGAGGCTGAGACAGGAGGATCGCAGGTTGGAGAACAGCCTCCAGCTTAGTGAGACCCTATTTCAAAATAACAAATAGAGCTGGGCGTGGTGGCGCACACTTGTAATCCCAGTACTTGGGAGGCTGAGACCAGTGGATCCGGGTTCATGTCCAGCCTTAGCTACTTAGCGAGGCCATCTGAAACTTAGTGAGAACGTGTTTCAAAATAAAGAATAAAAAATAGGGCTGGGGGTGTAGCTTGGAGGTAGAATGCCCCTGGGTTCAATCCCCAGTACTGAAAAAATAAATAAATAAATAATAAATAAATAAATAAATAAATAAATAAATATAAACAAAATAACAAATAGAAGCCAAGTGTGCTGGTGCATGCCTGTAATCCCAGTACTTGGGAGGAGGATCACAGGTTCGAGGACAGCCTCAGCAACATAGCAAGACCCTGTTTCAAAATAAAATAAAAGGGCTGTGGTTGTAGCTCAGAGGTAGAATACCCCTGGGCTCAATCCCCAGTACCAGGAAAAAAAAAAAAAGCCACAGCAACAGACAAACACCCTCCTCCCTGGCCCAGCCAGCCTGGGGAGAGCCGAAAGGGGGAGGAGGATGGGGATGCAGGTCATCTGAAAGGGAGGGGCCCCCATGTGACCTGACCTGGCCAGGCCTCAGCGAGGTCATCTGTAAATGGGGACAATAATACCTCTTGCGCAGGCTGTTGGAATTAGTGTGATAACTGGCCTTGGGCTCCTAGAGGTCAGCACCAGGCACAGGGGAGGGATCCAGCAAAGGCTGCTCGGCACAGGAACGAGCAAGCTGTCTCCCTCTCTGCTAGTCTCCCTTCCTGGGCTGGGAATCCTCTCTACCCTGACCAGGGAGTTGCAAACTATCCATGTGTGTACAGCCGGGGGAAGAAGCCCTCTCTGCTCCTCTGCGTCCCGACAGGCTGCAGCCAGAAGCCTGCGGCTAAGGCAGCCCAGGGCTTTCTTGATATCTGGCTCCCTGGAATTTCTCCCGGTGCTCCGGGCCCCAGACAAACCCTGTTGGAACTGCCACGTCCAGTCCTGCCACAGCCCAAGCAGCCGCCACAGGAACGAACAGGATTAGGGCTTTGTGGGAAATGCAAACGTTTAACAAAGACCCGTGAAGGCCAAAAGAGGTCTGTCTGTGGGCTGCAATCTCTGTTCTAAATGTTAGTGTTGATCTTGCTAAAATAGTGCCTTTGCAATTTTTATCAGGGCCTTTCTGTGGAAGGATTTCCTTCAAAGTGGGAGGCCACAGTGGTGGGCCTCTCCGGCCTTCCGCTGACCCCGGGTGGCACCAGGCTGTGCTGGCCAGCCGGATCTGCCCCCCAGAGGCATTCTCAGGCCCCAGTGGGTCTGAGGTCTTGGCAGCAGTCTAGGCTTTGAAGTTTTGCCAGCAAATGAGGTGGGGGCCTCTCTGGAAGCAGACTGGGCCGTGGGCTCTGCGCTCGCAGGGCCAGGATCGGAGGCTGTGTGTGGATTGGGATTGGGGGAGTCTCAGAAACACCTCTTCCCCAGGCTAAGCAGATTAGGGTTTCCTCCTGCTCTTCCCTTCAATAATCCCTGCATTTGATTCTCTAACCAAACAGGAACCAAGCCATGTAAAGAGGATCATAGTTTCCATTTTGTAAGAGCAGAAACTGAGGTTCCCCAAGGGCCTCAGAGGTCACAAGAGGCTAAATTCAAGCCCCAAGAACTAGGACCACTTTTTAGCAGTGACACTTTATAGCTACATTTTATTTATTTATTTTTGCGGTACCAGGGATTGAACCCAGGGGCATTCTACTTCCGAGCTACATCCCCAGCCCTATTTTTTATTCTTTATTTTGAAACAAGGCCTCACTAAGTTGCAGAGGCCTCACTAAGTAGCTGAGGCTGGCCGCAAACCTGCGATCCTCCTGTCTCAGCCTCCCAAATACTGGGATTATAAGCATGTGCCACCACACCCAGCTTATAGCCACATTTTATGATATTTTCCCCCAAGAAGTTTTTGTGGCTATAGTGGCTAGTGGGATTTCTTTCCCTTTGTAACTATTTTTTTTTCTTTTTCTTTTTTGGTACTGGGGATTGAACTCAGGAGCATTCTACCTCTGAGCTACACCCCCAGCCCAATTTTATTTTTATTTTGAAACAGGATCTTGCTAGGTTGATGAGAGTCTCACTACTTATTTGCTGAGGCTGTCCTCGAACCTGCACTCCTCCTGCCTCAGCCTCCCAAGTACTGGGATTACAGGCATGTGCCACCATGCCAGGCTGTAAATATTATTTTTTGATCATTACACAAACTCCATGTTAGTGCCCATGACAAGAACGCTAAAAGACCAAAAGATAATCTATAACCCATGAATGTCATTATATTGTATTTTCCTATGCTTCCTTCCAATTTTTGTTCATAGGAAAATCCAATTTCCTTGCCTCTGAGAGAAACATTTTTCACATTTCTAAAATACAAATGCATTGTTTAGTTGATGTACACACATAAGGTGCCTGTTTTTTTTCCCACCAAAAATAAAAATAAAATTCTCTTGGTAAAACAATGATGCATCATAGAATCAAGGAAATGGGTCATTTTGCAGAGATAAAATCGAGTCATCAATGTAATTTGCCTCTCCTTCATTCACTTCCCTTTATATCCGTGGGCAGCTGTAAGGTTTTTAAGTAAGGACAACCAGCCCCAATGGGATGGGACTCAGTAACTCGTAATCCCTGGCCAGCTGGCCGCTCCCACAAAGGGCAGGCGGGCAATGCAGCTAACCTTAATACAAATCAAAACTGAGAAGAAAAGAAACTCATGTTTAGTGAGCACCTCCTGTATGCCAGCCTGGCGCTATGGAATTTGAGGCCTGGGGAAGGAGAGGACAGTGGCTTGCGCCTGTAGTCCCAGCATTTGGAGACAGGCCAGAGGCGTAGAGATCAGGAGTTCAAGACCAGCCTGGGCCACAACCGGGTCTCTAGAAAAATAAAAAAGAGAGAGGATGTTTCACAATTCCAAAGTGAAGGGGAGGCAGGTTTCCAACTGAGGAAGGGAGAACCAACAGCCAATTGGTCGTGTCCCCTGACCCTTGGTACTTAATAAGCCAGAGCAAGATTTTTATTTTCTATCTCACAAAGTGTCTAAATGGAATGTCTCTGGTTAAGCTGATGATTTCCAGTGCCTGAAGTTCCTGGCAGGCACGGCCTGGGCCTCACACCTCCTCAGTCTGAGCCGGTGTGCCTCAAATGTTACCAGAGTCCCCTGGAGGGCTGGTTACAGCACCGAATGCAGGCCCCGCCTCGGAGACTCTGATTCAGCAGGCCTGGGGTGGGGTTGGAGAATTTGCATTTCTAACCAGCTGCCCCGTGACGCCAATGCTACCGTGTGCTTCAGGATTACCCGAGGAGCTTTCTTAAAAAGGCGGAGGCCTGGCTCCCGCCCCCAGGATTCACATTTAATTGGCCTGGGTGCGGCCCAGAGACGTCAGGATTTCCAAAGCTCCCCAGGTGATTCTAAAGTGCTGGCTGGGAGTTATGGGAAAAGCTGGCAGACACAAAGAGGGCTCTTGGGTTTCACCTCCGCAGCCTTCCCAGGTCGGGGCCAGACAGGTAGCCGTCCCCCATGAGTACTTCCCCACCTGTTCCTCTGAACACCACTGCACTGCTTGCTAATGCTGGGGGGAATGTGTGAACCTCTTCCGGTTTAAACCAGATGTCATCCCAGGAAGCCACAATTTCTGGTTTCTCTGGACGAGCTCTGGGCCGCATGACTTGGTCGGCTGAAGCTGGGCTTGGCCACCCTCAGACAGGCACGCACTTGCCAGCCAGTACTGCAGTCCCCCCACTCCCTCATCGCCCTCCTCTCCCCACTCCCATCGATTTTGGCTTCTTGGTGTCATTTACTGACCATCCCCTGTGAGCCGCAGGTGTGAGTGGACGGGCGATCTGGGAATGGCAACTCAGACTCTTGTCTTCGAATGGAGAAGAAAGGACCGTGGTGTGTGTGTGTGTGTGTGTGTGTGTGTGTGTGTGTGTGTGTATGTGTGTGTGTGTGTGTGTGTACATGTGTGCTGGGGAGGGTGATGAGGTCAGGTCTTGCTCGTAGCCTGCCAGGGGGAAGTGAGCAGTAGACTTGGCTCAGGGGACCTGTAATCTAACCCCAGCTCTCTGCCACTGATTTGCGGGGCGGCGTTAAATAACCCACACCTGCTTCCATGCCTGATTGCTAACCTGCACGGTGAGGGGGAGGACATGCTGACCTCCCATGTCCTTCCTATTCTAGGGAAGAAAGGAGTCTGGGTCCTGCAGCTAAGAGCTGGGAAGAGGCCACTGGAGGACAGCTGGCCCTGGATATGGCTGGCAAGGAGTCACAACTTGGGTCTGGGCTAACCACAGGTCTGTGCCAGCTCCAGTTCCCCAAACTGAGTCCCCACCCATAGACTCAGGCCCACCCCAGTTCTTACACCGACTCCAATGCAAGGCTCTGTGGGTAATGCTGCACCCCATACTCTGGGGCCCCGTGGGCCCAGTCCTGTGGCTCTGCCACTTTTCTGGCCGTGAGGTTCAGCAGGTACCAATCAGCCCAGCCTCGGTGTTCTCACGCGTGAAATGGGCTGCTGTGAGGCCAAATGAGCTCAGCCTGGAAGACATTCAGCGTGGAGCCCTGTGACAGACACTCAGGGGCCACCGCCATTATCACTAAGCAGAGGAGACACTCGAGTTATACCCTGGGCCCTGTTCATCACCCCAAATATCAACCCCAGCACCAAGTCCCATTTCCTGTTAATGAGAACCCCATCTCCTGCTTAAGTTCCCAGGGAGCTCAACTTCCCTGGAATGGGGGTCTGGCCCAGCCCAAGTTGACTGAATTGTCTCAGACTCCCCACAGACCCGGGCCCTGGATCAGGCTGCCCTCTGCCCTCCAGCCTCAGCTCCCTTGGTTTTCTCTGTCACCTGTCATGTTTCAGTGGCTGAAATATCCTGGACACAGCGCAGGACCGCCAAACCCTGTCCTGCTGTGTTACTTGATCTCTGAGATTGTGCCCTAAACTCCATGAGGGCAGGGATGGTGTCTGCTTCCTTCACCAGGAAACACCTAGCATGTAGTGTAACGACTGGCATGAATCAGTCAAGGTGTTGGCCTAAGGATTTAATCGACTGATATACACGAATCACACAGTCAGGCACACAGAAGCCACTAAGTTAATGTTTCTTGTGATCCGGTACTTGGGAGGCTGAGACAGGAGGATTGCAGGTTCCAGGTCAGTCTTAGCAACTTAGTGAGACCCTCAGCAATTTAGTGAGACCTTGTTTCAAAACAAAAAAATAAAATAGGGCTGGGGGTGTAGCTCAGAGGTAGAATGCCCCTGGGTTCCATCCCCAGTACCACACACACACACACACA